>JAZGTJ010005825.1:0-26443 GCA_036877575.1 Botia almorhae
ACATAAACCAATACATCATAACCTGTCAGTGCCTTTGTCATGACAACTTGACATAAACCAATACATCATAACCTGTCAGTGTCTTTGTCATGACAACTTGACAGATTAAACTAAGCTGTTCCCCACAGATGAAGTAAATAAGAAGATCTTAGAATTTGCAGACCGCTGCAGAACGGCTATAACAAAAGAGATGGCTGAAACAATCGCAGCAAGGAAAACAAGTGGACAGCTCCTACCAATAATGCATAAGTACACCTAATTGTTTGGGTTGGATAACAAGTTATCCTGTTGGTTTCCCTCCAGAACACTAAATATGTGTTGAGATTATTATTTTGTGATCCTCTGTTTGAGGAAGCATCCATTGTTGTTCTTATGTCTTATGCACACCCCTTCAAGTAAACACTCAATCTTTGAAGTTAAAAATGTGCTTGACAAATGATGGTCAATGTATAAAGACAAGAGAGGATATGGATGTTTGGTTTATTAATGAAATAATCCACAAAACATTTCTGAAGATCTTTGTCTTTCTCCGTTCCAGCAGACAGGACATACTTCCATGTCTAACATACTATCTGCCTATTAGAACGCAGCCCAAGGGGCATTACTAAGATAGGGAAGCGGATGGATTTGATGTGAACAGACTGACAATTTAAGATTGTGCAGATGGAATGTGTCTACCACAATATTGTCATGTCTTTAACTTATATTCATTAATTTCCTCAACAAATATTGATATATGTGAATGATATGTAAAAACTGATTTAATTAGTGGTTTAATTGCATGTAATATATGCAATTCGTTTTATAACTGAGTGACAGCCTGATCATTTATATTGAGGGAAGAGCTGTTCTGAAAAGGACAAGTACAATATTGTTTTGGGAGCGAAATTCCACAATGATGAATGAAGTGTGAGCCGCTCGGATCACCTGGGCATCAACTGTGAAGGGAAAAAGTCCAGATGTGAGATAAACACCAGCTTTCCGAAGCTTTCCTTTTGATTCCCTTTTAACGGCGGTCTTTCACTGGACTTACATAACACAGAGAATCATACGTTTGCTCAAGGTTATGGGGTCATGAAGGAGGATCTAGTGTAAAGGATTCAAAAATAGATGGTTAATAATGGTTGCTGTGGCCCTTGTACCTGAATGAGTTGCATAGCCTTGGGTCTTTATGTATGAGTCCAGACACGCATCATGCTTTGAAAAGTGCATCAGTCTCCGTGCTTAAGTTTGTACTTACAAAACACAGCTGCTCTGTTCCAAAACACGCTGCCAACAAAGAACCATGCTTCCAATGCAAGCCATTTTCAAAAGGTAAACAACAATTGCTTTTAAAGCAACTGTTTTTTTTTGCTGCTTTCAAAAATACAGCATCATTCCCCGAGTCCTTCCTGAAGAAAAATACAATCCCAGAATGCATTGCAACAAGATCTATAAAAGACGACGTGAGAAATGTTGATTATAACTCAATTATAACTTAGTGGTAACACTTTAGCATGGGAAAATTGTTTTACATATTGCACCCTTTATCCCCTTATTCTGCCCCACACTTACACTTAAACACAACAACAACAACTACCTACATATTAATAAGCAGTAAAGTAGAAGTTTATCGAGGGAAAATTCATAGTTAATGGTGAATATGTGTTCCCCATACCAAACCCATACCCATTATTTTAGAATATCAACTTGTTATCCTGCCATGCTGTTGCAGTCTCCAGTTGTGTCACTTAAAAGGCTCCATGATGGTATGGGTGCCTTAGAAGAGTCCCTCACTAGGTACTGAAACAGAACAAATGGTTTGAATTTACAATTGGCTAGACCGTGGCTAGTTTTCACACTTTATACGCCAATGAATATTTCTCAGGGAAGGTTTATTTTTGAAAGTCAATTTCTGTATATGCGCATAACTTCGGAAGAAATGTTCAATAGCTTTTATGCAGTCGTTATTGCCCTGGGGAAAACGAGTTTAGTGAAAACATAACGACCTCTTGTGACAACATGCCCCAATAGCGGGACACGCTATACAAATAAATAAGACAACCTGACATTAAAACCGGCTTTTAAAAAATGTACAGTAAAATGATTGACAAAATGAAATGACAACTACACTGAATTTAACAGCAAAAAAAGGCAAAAAGGTTTTACACAAACATAGGTAAATAACAGTGTCTTCTTCTGTGTCTGTCACACGCACCATTATCTTGTCTCTTCTACTGTACATACAGTGAAGAGGTGCTAAAGGGCTTTGACAGAATAAAATGGTTTGACTACAATATCTCAATGCAGGAGGCAAGCTAGAGGACGTACACAACGGTTTACAGTCTCTCAGAGAAAGTTGTGAATGATTTCAAGGAGGTTGATGCAGTTCAAAGAAGCAGAAGAAAATCCTCAGAGATTCAAAGTTATACTCAATAATAAGCCCCTTGAAGCATCTTCATGTGCGCATCTATCAAGAGCTCAACAAACGTGTCCCAGGAAATGTAACTCAATCCTTTTTATTACTCAATACTAACTTCGCCACAGGGAATTCATGAAAAACCTACAGTATCTACCCACCTACCAACCAATTTACCTACTTACCTAGCTTTTTTGCTTACTATATACACTGTAAAATGCAAGTAACAAAATGGCCAGTGGTTTTTGGCTTATTAAATAAGAGTATTACAGAATAAACAGCTTTATTTTAATAATAGCATTAGCATGTCTGGAGCCTCATTCTAAATGTCTGGAGCCAAGCTCAAATTAAATGATGAATTTAGAGGTCAGAACTGAAAAAGCTGTTTATGCTACGTAATGCTCAGCACTTTATTGCTAGTTGGTGCGTTTTGTTAAGTATTAGCGACAGAGGTCATAACCATAACGTGACCTGTACAGTAGCACTTACAGTAAGAAACAAAACTGATACTACAAAGCTTTTGTGATTTTGTGTCACATAGCAGGGACACACAGGGACGCTACAAACCATAATTTAAGATGATATGAAGCAAATGGTTTTTAAATATTTTTTGTGCAACTATATTTGAGTTTGCACTCTATTTAATAACACTTGGTTTTGGCTTTTGAATCACACAACACTGACTTACAACCCTGCACTCAGAGACTAACAGAAAGGAAATTTGCATGAGCTACTTGCTGTGGACAAAAGTTAATCTGTGTTATTTCTTTTTCTGTAACGATCCGTTTCACATTTATTTATTTATTTGGATGATTTTTGATGCTTTTGATGCTTTTATCCAAAGTTACTGTCAGTGCATTTAAGCTTATACATTTGCTCTGTATGTGTGTTTCCTGGGAATTGAAGCCGTGACCTTATGTAACGCTCTACCAATTCAGCTACAGAAACTGCACATACAGGAAATATTTTATGTCTGCCGAACAGGCGATAGTTGTGATCGTTTGGTCTCTTGAGAGATTTGGAAGTAATTTACATTTTTTCTTGCTTGTTGGTACCAATTGACACCTGAGATTTAAAGGTGACTATCAGGTTGTTGTCAATAATACAAAGGTGTGTTGTTTCCTAGCACTGAAACACTTCCCAGCACTTAAACTCCTATTTCAAATCTTCTTACGTTCGATTTTTCAAAGTTCAGTCCTCCACACTCTAGCTTTTGGGTAAACCAGCGAGCACAAACCACATTAGAATACGTTCAGACAAAGGTTGACTGTACGATTAAGATTAATTTTATCCTTTTTTTTGTGTTTACATCAAGACATCAGAAGCGCCAGGTGAGCCTGGCCAAAGCAGTGCCGATCCACTTGAAATATACAGTCTAATCTTTATTCTCAAAGTGAATGCCTGACATTTCCATCAGGAAGCTAAAATGAAATGACATTTTATGCCGCAAGGCTAATGCCCTCTGCTAATATAAAAGACTCTCCAAAATTTGTACTCGCAAAATCCCTGCGTGTTGTGCCTTACTGGGCATCAATCTAATCAGTCTGTTTTGTTTGGCTTTGTAGTGTTCAATGGAGGAAATAGTATAAGAGGTTAAAATTGGTTTCATGGCTTCATTTTGATAATGAATGCAAAGATTACAATCAATCAGATTTTGAAATGACATGAAGGTCTGAAATTCTATTCATTTTAGCAAAATCACTGACTGCTGTTACAGGCAGAATAATGCCGTTTAAAGGCCCGTTGTAGTGAGAAAAAGGACAAAGAATGTTCTTCATAATTATGTGTTTTTATAGTCTGTTCTGGCCAACTTCTGGCCATCATCTTCTGTAAGACAAGTAACCTCAAGTCTACTTCCTAATGACCATAAGGTCAGGCATTACAGCTCTGTTCTGTTCTTGTGCAAATAATACATGCCAGTAGAGCTCAGAGGACGCAAAACGGGGCACACAATAGTCTTTAATTTGTTTCTTAAAAAAGAAACATTATTTTTTGTATTCCTTTTTCGCAAAAGAATATTTAAAGAATATTCTGCCACCTTTTTCTGTATGGTGAAAGCAAATGGGGCTCCACAAATCCCAAATGAAAATAAGACAACAGACGAATAAAAAAAAATTAAATGGGTATTAATTAAGCGGTGATAAAAAAATGAAGAATAATTCCTCGGTAAAAGAAAAAATTTTGGGAATTCTGGGAATGCCCGAAAGGCCAAGATCATTCTGCCGCAAATGGAAATAATGACTGTCAATCTGTCACATTATCTATTGTGATTATGCTTTTATCGCTGTATGTGTTCCTGGTTACTATTATATGGAAAACTAACATGACTTAAAAGTAGTAATGTGGCTGAACATATGATGCAAATGCCAGCGGTACGTTAATAAATATGTGTTTAAAAATAAATCAACAGTGTCGGAGTGGATTGCACTTTGTTCCAGCTGTCAATGAGATGTGAGGCTTTTAGTCTTAATGAGTCACACATTCTGATATTACTCACATAAAGGTCACACAAAAAATCTCTTTGGACAAGGTTGTAACTAGCGAGCCAATCAGATTGGAATGGATAATCTCAATATCTATGGTCAACATGACAGTGGACTATCAGTTGAATTACTGAATTTCAGTTAATTAGGATGACTTGATTAAATTAGACAATTAAAGCACATATCCTCTAATTATTCATGTACTCTGTTCACTATGGAGATTTATAAGTGATGTTTTTGTGAAAAGACACAGAAAATAGAGCCATTACAACCAAAAGAACATGTATGCTGCCATTAAGTCATTTACAGTGTCCTTGTAAACAGTGTCCCCTTATTCACACACACACACACACACACACACACACACACACACACACACACACACTTACTTATCAATTTAAATGGGGACTCCAGTTTTATATATATATATATAAAACTCCGCTTCGCGTCGTGCCTAACAACGCCCTTCAGCCGTGATTTATTCACGATACAGCACGGCCTCTCGTACCTTATTGCTTAAATAAATAATATAATCTAATACCTCAGCCACACTCTAACCCTAACGGAACGCTTTCTGCGTTCTTAACACCTTGTTTTTACTTTCATTTTTATATTGTTTATACAAATGAGGAAAACAAGGTTTTGCTCACATTTGCGTGCAAATTTGTCCCCAATATGCGGTTAACATTTACACAAACATTACACACACACATTGCTCCACAGGACCAATCTGCCAGCTGAAATTGAGGCCGCACGTGTTGCTTCAGTCTGTTTTAGCCACAACAGAACACCCATTTAATGAAAAGATCCTGCAGGAAAGAAGAGCACGGCTAATGTAATGCTCTCAAAGTTATTAATCTATATTTTCCAGCGGGTCACTATGTATAGACGTTCTTTGGTCAGATGTCTATTGGCTCGTGTAAGACGCTGATTAAAAGAACTGCCATTAAAGCTTCATTTTAAATACACTGGAACACACAGAATTCATGCTGGTAGATTGTGAATTTCAGTATCACCTCTCCAATTACCTTTCTTTGTTTTCTTTGTGCTCCATCTGTAATGACTGTCTATATGGATGTGCTCAATACAAAAGGAAGGCAGATTACTGCTCAAACCAGACATTTGTCCACTATAAATGCATAATTAAACTATTTCACTATATTGTTAGTATGTGAGATAATGATACTGTTAACGTATACTGTACTGTAACGACCTCACACAATAGCCCGCGAGTGCTTCATGCATATGTTACACACAGTGAACGCTGTGGATCAATGCTGTTTGGGGGTTTCGTTTGGAAAAAAGGAAGCTTTCACAAAGCACGTATCAGACGCATCCGGCTGTCCCGCTGAAATTGACTGCACATTCCCATTAGCCTGCTCACTGTTCAGCTCTGCTCTCTGGTGCTCAAATTATTTGCACATTTTACAATAAAAAGTCATCTACCATCTCTGATTTGACATTATTGATATTTGAATTGGCTCTACTGTGGTGTGGTTTTGTCACCCAGGTGTTGTCCTGACCGAATAACAACAGGAACGTTCAGACTCCAGGAAGCGCATGGAAGAAGAGCCGTCAGAAATGGAGATGTCACCAGAACTTTCTACGCTCTTCTTGAACAGCAGCCTCTCGAATTCCATGGCGAACAGCAGTAACATCACCAATCTCACCAGTATAACATACTACCCCTACTATCAGCACTCGCTGCCTGTTGCCACCGGCCTGACCGTGGCCTACCTCTTCATCTTCCTGCTATGCATGGTGGGAAACGGCCTGGTATGTCTGATCGTGCTGGAGAACCGGCGTATGAGAACCGTCACAAACCTCTTCATCCTCAACTTGGCCGTGAGCGACCTTCTGGTGGGGGTTTTCTGCATTCCGACAACGCTAGTGGACAATCTCATTACAGGTAAACACATCAGAGCATCAGAACACACAAGCTACCACCACACTGGCCAATTATGTTGTGAAGTTAGTAGTATAACTGCTATTAGTTACACTCTTAATAATGAAGGTGCCAAAAGGATTCTTCATAGCGATGCCATAGAAGAACCATTTTTGGTTCTGAGGTCTGACTCATTAAACGGTCTGACTCATTAAAAGTTTAGTCAAAACTTTTCTTCACTCCAAAAAACACATTTTGCACAACAGAAAGGTTGTGTGGACAAAAAAAAAAGTTCTTTAAGGAACCACACAGCCTGACAGAACCTTTTAGGAACCATTATTTTTAAGGGTGTAGTTATTGAGTTGTATTCAGGCAGCTTCTTACAAGAAAATAACTTTCTTGATTCGTGTTCTAGAAGAAAAAGAGTGTGTGAGTGTGAATGATCCTAATCTTGTTTTTTTACCTTGACCACTTCCTTTGACAATCTCTCAATTGAGCGAGTCTCTTTACTTATTGCAGTGAACTCGAGGCCAGACGTTTCTTATTCATCGCATTACAAAGGCTTGTAGCTCAATCCCACTGTTCTTAGTTCAGTGCTAATACCAATGCATCATTGACCTATTCTGACATTATCTGACTACAGCACACATGTCCACAATCCTATTTGTTCATGCTATTGGACTTCAGCTCTGTTGCTTAAAACCTCAAATTAAATGGTGAATTTAGAGGTCAGAACTGAAAAGGCTGTTTATGCTACTTAATGCTCTGCTTTATTGCTAGTTGTTGTGTCTTTGTTCAGTCTTAGCGACAGAGGTCATAACCATAACGTGACCTGTACAGTAGCATTTACAGTAAGAAACAAAAATGATACTACAAAGCTTTTGTGATTTTGTGTCACATAGCAGGGACACACAGAGACGCTACAAACCATAATTTAAGATGATATGAAGCAAATGGTTTTTAAATATGGGCTATTTTTTGTGCAGCTACAGAGTTTGCACTCTATTTAATAACACTTGGGTTTGGCTTTTGAATCACACAACACTGACTTACAACCCTGCACTCAGAGACTAACAGAAAGGAAATTTGCATGAGCTACTTGCTGTGGACAAAAGTTAATCTGTGTTATTTCTTTTTCTGTAACAATCCGTTTCACATTTATTTATTTATTTATCTGGCAGACGCTTTTATCCAAAGTTACTGTCAGTGCATTTAAGCTTATACATTTGCTCTGTACGTTTGTTTCCTGGGTATCGAAGCCATGACCTTACGTAACGCTCTACCAATTCAGCTACAGAAACTGCACATACAGGAAATATTTTATTTACAGAATTTTGTTATTTTTTAACTTGTCAATGTTTCTTTCTGATCAGATCACTTCATTTAGAAAGCTTCAGGTATAAATAATTAATTTCTTCATGCTCTGTGCATCCAATTCTTGCTCTGAAAGATTTATTATTAATGGTTTGTACTGTTTGTCTACTTCACCCATCATATTAAAAGCGAAGAGGGAAAAATCTCTAGAGGCAACAATTATTAAGTGCTACCATGCTGTTACATTCTGTTTCTAATTCATAAACAAGATATTTACTCCATCAAGCCTCTCTTAAGTGCAGAGATACACCAACTACTCTCCAAAAGAGCAAAGTGATGCAAGGCAGCAGGTCTAATTTTGGCCATCTTCCTGCGTGATTCACTGCTGTCGATGTGTATCTCGAATTGCACTTTTTGCTTACAATAGATCTAACAATAATGCAAGGCTCTAACATTTTCCTTAGAGCATAAATAGACCTATATGTAATGGGCTCTGCTAATCTTGCAAGCAATTGGTGCCCCAAACATACTGCATATGTATTTGTAGATTTTGAGGCTACAATATCGCTGCGTCCCAATTCGCATACTATCCGACCTAAATAAGTATTCAAAATTAGTAGTAATGTGTTCTAAATCATAGTATGTTAAAACGAGTATTCTCAAAGTGCCTTGGATGGTCTGCTATTTTAGTGCAGATCCATGAACACCATAACGGCTGATATTACCCACAGTGCATTGCAACGGTTAGTAATGCTACACTCGTGACGTTTCATTGAAATTATTATCCAGCATCTCAGGCTATATTCATGGCAGGAAATGGTTAATGTGCACACATTTCTAATTCCCCTAACCTTCATGTCTTTGAGCTGTGGGAGGAAACAGGAATAACTGCAGGAAACTCATGCTGACACAGGGAGAACATGCAAACCCCACACAGAAAGGTCTCTTGGCTCAGATGGAGGTTTTAAAAGCTCCTAGAACATTCAAAACAACATTTTAAATGTTTTTGTTGAATGAAAACATTAGGGAAATGTTCCTAACAACCTAAACCATCTAAGATCGATGGCCGGAAATGTAATAAGTACTATGAATACATTATAATGTGTGCAAGTTCTGCCGTTGTAAAGCAGAATATATAATTTTATTTGTGTTATTTGGGTAATTTTATCCAGAGGATTGAGTACATTCTACATGAAGTCCACTGTAATATGATTAAAAATGAAACATTTCTGTTTTGGTGTCAATGATGGGCTATTTGAGCCATACCGATGAGGCTAAACATGTTGGAAACACTGGGGTATACAGTAACTGCACTGTACCTGTTTATGACAGACTGCTAGGCTTCTTTCCTGTCTTCAGTGAGTCCAGGGTGAGACACAGAGCTGGTCGTCTTACTCAGTTCATGTGTTTGGAATCATCTGATGTTGTTCCTCTGGGAGAGCATACCACCAAATTTATTGGCCACTGGAGACTACTGGATCATATCTCCCAGACCTGTGCTTCTTCTTCTGGCCTTTCTGCAGCTGCGTTCTCTGTTCAGTCTAGTTCTGACCCAGCTAACAATTTTAGGTTGTAAGAACGTTTCCCTAACGTTTCCATTAAGTACCAAAAATACTGTGTATGTGTGGTATTTTGACCATTTTATGAACGTTTAAAACGTCTTATATAGACGTTGCATTAACTTTATTGTTTGGTTATAAGAACGTTATTTGAATGTTTTTTTACATTCTGTAACGCTTTTAAAACATTCCACTAACTTCTTATAAATGTTTGACACATATATAACGTTAAAAAATGTTTTACTAACAGCACTGTAAGGACATTTTTGATCAGAGAACTTTAGCAAACGTTCTGGAAATGTTCCTTGCTAGCTGGCGATGTCTGTCTTATATAAACCACCTGCACTGTCTGTCAAAAATCTGCTCAAACAGACCAAACAAAATTTAACCTCAAGCTCCATTTATTTCCACAAAATCAGAACGACCATCATTCACTAAATTCTACATAAATTCTAAATTCTACTCTCTTCACCTCTGCTAGAGTATCTTATAGGCTGGATGTTTCTCTTTCATAGTTCATGAGAATATAAGAAAATAATTACAAAGAGCGAGAGGAGATTCATTCAGAGCAAAACGAGATACAGAGAGTCAGAGTGAATGGCAAAATTTGAGTTTTAATATTAAAATGCTTCCCCATCTAATTGCTGTTCTAAATCGGAGCAGTCCGAGACATTGCGTATATTGTTAAACTCTACAAAAGAAAAATATTAAAAGCATTAAAAATAATAACTCTTTAAAAATGTCCAGTTGTATATTTATGGCTGATTTAATAATGCTTTCAGGTACCAGTCTAGTCAGGTCATTTAACACATTAAAATATTTAAATCCATTACGGTGAATTTAACTAACGATCTTCCACGTGGAGCACAGTAAATGTACTAAAAAATTGAGCGGATTCAGTGGGAGCCCACGAATAAGAAATCTACCCTAAAATTACTGCTTGGAGGTCAGCAAATTGCCTATTTATCCCTGCCTAGACAATATACTGAAGCTGCATATTGTTTGTGTAACTGAAGAATACACTTTTTTGCGTTGTTTGTTTTGCATTTCTCTGCTTTGTTTCCACTTTTACACTGTTTCTCAGGGCTCTGAACTACGCCACCAGGCTAGAAAGTGCACAAGCTGTCACTCACAGCATTACCGGATCTTGTCCACATTCATTATAAAACTGCGTCACAAGTTTTCCTTTTCCCTCTCCAAAGAAACATTAAAGCGCGTCTCCACACGGTATAAACATGCTGGACGCCTTGAGTCACGCTTATTGAGTCACCCGCAGAACACATCTTTTGAGAGAAAATAGTACACGAAGAGAAAAAAATATAATAAAACCGCATCTTACTGCTGCGCTCAACTCACGGCGTGTCTCATGTTTACACAGAGAAGTCTGAAGAGATTGTTCTGTAACTCCTGTTATATTGCAGCTTTTTGGCTCAAAACATCTGCTTATCAAAGTCCAATTTTTTCCCACATTCTCTCCAAGGCTTCATCCTACCTGAAACGTGAGCGCATGTTTGTTGAGAGATTGAGCGCGTTCATGATGTACTGATATACTTCATCTCTCCTCAAGGCTGGCCATTTTCCAACACGGTCTGCAAGATGAGCGGCCTGGTGCAGGGAATGTCAGTGGCCGCCTCCGTGTTCACACTGGTGGCCATCGCTGTGGACAGGTACGTGGTGACCTCATCACAAACAGACGGGGAGCTCCTGAAACCTGTCCGAAACATGTGTGACCCTGTGTGTGACCCTGAAATCATATGTGATATATGTGAAAATCATATGTGACCCTGATTTTTTTGTGATTTATGGTTTTCTTTATACAAACATCCTATGAAATATATGAACATTCTGTGAAATATATAACCTTGATATCTTTAATACTGAGTAATAACATGTCGAAGACTGAAATCGGAGTGAAATTAATGACTGAAACCAAACTCTGATGCTCCTAATCTCATGATCTAATTCAATTGTGAGACTTTTGTGAGACAATTGCCGTGATTTTACAGAAAGGGAAACCTATGCAGGTCATATCAGCCATCAAACATTCAGGTTATATTTCCCCTGAAAACTATATCAGTAATATTATTATGCATAAAATTAATATATGCATAAAATTAATTAATTTCTCGTATTGCACAGTGATCATTTTCATTACAGTTAAGTACCTCCATTCTCGTTACAGTGATTGTTTAATCATTGCACAATTATAATTAAATGATTCTAAATTTAATTTCAGGATAAAGAATAAGCCATTTCTAACATAAATGACTAATGACGGATTCTAATGGTGACAATGTTTTCTCCATGACAACAATGAGCTGAAATCTGTACATACAACAGATTATCTACACTGAGAACAACCTTTAGCTGCTGAGAGATGTTGTGACATACTGCACCTTTAAGCATTTGCAATTGTGCTTATACTGTAAGTGATTTCTGAGAAACGCTGTTGAAATTGACGCCTAAAGAATGTTCTATGAATAATTGCTATTTGAACGTTCAAAACATCCTGTTGTTGACGTTATTGCTTGGCTATACTAACAACATGTTTAGTTATGATATATGTAATATATAAGGTTAAAAAACATTTCACTAACATTACAGCAAGAATATCATTTGATAACGTGAAGATAATGCTATGAACACCTTTAGAGAACATTAGCCAATGTTCTGAGAATGTTCCCTGATAGTGTGTTTATTTGAGGGCGGGTTTGAGTGTCAACTACACACATTAACAGTGTTTCTCTAAAATTGCTTACGGCACCTTTGAAGGTCTTGCCTGTGGAAGCTTCACAGCAATAATTTACGACAGTAGAATATAATATGCACAATATTAGAGCATTAGAATTTAAATAATAGCAAAGAACATAATAGAATAATGAAGTAAATAAAGATACAGAGAGAGACATTAAATACATTCAATAAATAAACAAGAGACATTAAATACAGAGAGAGACCCCGAAATGAGTGAATGATGAAAGGTAGAGAACGAGGAGGGAAACATTCATGGTGTGAAAGGACGAAAATAATTATGAATAACGAGGGGGGATGAATGCAGAGCATAAATTATCATTATAGAGTAAGTGTGGATGCCTTATGGATTTAGTCCTGCTGTGATGATGTTTCAATTCCATCCAGGTTCCGCTGCATTGTGTACCCCTTCCAACCCAAACTCACCCTGCTGGTTGCCAAGGTGACCATAGTGATGATCTGGGTGCTGGCAGTGATGATTATGTGCCCCTCGGCTGTGACGTTAACCGTGGAGAGAGTGGAACACCATTACATGGTCCACAATGAAGATTACAACCACACGTACCCTCTGTATTCCTGTTTTGAGAACTGGGCCAAACCACAAATGAGGAAAGTCTACACCACCGTCCTGTTCGCACACATTTACCTCATTCCCCTCACCCTCATCACACTCATGTACGGACGCATCGGGATCAAACTCTACACCACCTCTGTGATCACCGGGAACGACCAGCACGAAACTGGCCAGCCTCATGCCTCTCCTGCAGCTCATGGGGCCCAGCAGGAAGGCCGACCCCTCATCTCCCAGAAGAAGATCAAGGTGATTAAGATGCTGAGTGTTGTAGCCCTCCTCTTTACATTGTCTTGGCTGCCTCTCTGGACCCTCATGCTCCTCACGGATTATGGAGGTCTGAATGAGGACGAGTTGGAATTATTGACTGGCTACATTTTCCCTTTCGCTCACTGGTTAGCGTTCTCAAACTCTAGCGTCAACCCCATCATCTACGGGTACTACAACGAGAACTTCAAGAGGGGCTTTCAGGCAGTGTGCAGGACGCACTCGTGCTGCTGCTGCTGCTGCAAGATGTCGGCTGAGAACAGAACGCGACGGAAAGCCAACAGAGGGGAGGTGCGAGAACCCGCCGTGACTTTCGGTGCGAGGAACAGAGTGTACACTGATGGGGATCTTAGGAACTCTGGAACCCAACTGGAGATGGAACAGAGGAGAGACGGGCGGCTTTGTAACTCTGTCTGCACGAACGACACAGGATGCAATACAGCATCGGGAATGAGAGGGGTTGCAAACCAAAAAATCTTTCAGATGGAGGAACCAGAGAAAGTAAGTCCAATCAGAGTGGGCAAAAATCAAGCCTGGGACCAATAAGTGGATTGTTTATGGCGTTTATGCTAATGACTCACTCAGGTTGGGGAAAGTAAAGACTTCAGTTATCTAACACAATGTGAATTGTGAATAATGAGAAGTCGCACGGAGGCGGGTGAAGTCAGTCTAACTGCTCAGTACAACTTGTACCCGAGTATCATCTTTTCACACAATTTCTGTGAAAAATCTATAAATCTAAATTGACCACCTTTTTATACATTGAAAACATTTTCTGCATTAAATGCAAAAGCCCTATTTTATTCACTGGAAAATACAAATGAAAGACAGAAATGAATGTAAAGTCACATTTGTAGGAATAGCAGATTTGTAGATCAGATTTATATGTTTGTGGAAAACATGTCTATGTAATACCCTCCTTTTATCTGTTATAGTAAGTACTATTATCAAAATAACGTTTTTGTTTTAGGTCTAACAAAACAAACAGAATATGACGAATGATCATTGATTGTTAACGTTCTGCTCTATACCAAAAATGTTGCATGTATAAAACATACTCATACAACACAGCGAACACATACAGTACAGCCTGGATTTCCGACAGGAAAATCTGAGCTACAGTGCGAGCATGGGCTCCACCAGTAAAAGTTTATCCTCGTATTAAACGGCAGATTTCTGGATTGGAGTCTTTAAAATGTTCACAGAAGGCGTTTATCACATAAGCCGAACGTCTTTTCTCAGATAAGGCAGCAAACGGACAACCAAACGGTTGTATTTATGGTGTATTTTCTCATATTGCACAAATGCGTTTATTCCTTATCTGAGCATTTGTTTCACGGGCATGGTGTGTGTGTATGCGCACATGCATTTCTGCATGCTGTGTGTTTGTGGAGTGAGCGTGTTGTGAGTAAATATAAACATTTATCGCAGGCCTCTTCAAAAACACGGTAACTAGCAAAATAAACAGCTAAACAGCTACTGTTGTTTACTATGACAGTGAAAGTGACAGAAGGGCTTAAACAGATGCAGTAGGAAAAGGATACAGCATTCAACAGGGGCGAGCAGAATCTGTGACTGACTCACTTACATGTTTATATTTTATATAGTGTTCATTATTTGTTCCATGTGTCCCAACGGGTCTGACTGTGGCTCCAAGTGGCTTATGTACTGTAGGTCCTGCTGTTGTTTTTTGTGTGTACTGGTGTCTTATTGTGTACTATAAATGGCAAGGTGAGTGTAAATGGATTGTAAAGTGAATCAGAAAAAAAAGATTTACCTTAGATGTGGAAACGGTTTGCGTAGCCATACGTGTGTACGGGGGAAGATAGGAGTTACATTTTCACATGATGTTTGAAATAGGTCACGTAAAACATGTTTTAGTTTATCCCAGCACAGAACACAAACCTGGGCCAGCAGGGACACAGTAAGCCAGCACTTTATCAGACAATCAAAAACATATTTATATTTTATATTGCTTTGAGACAGACAAGATTTACAGACACGTTTGCACAGAACAGCACTAAATGAAACATGATTACAGAATGTGTCGTAAAAATATTCGTATGCCAAACATTCGAATTAAATGACATGCTTGCAAAGAGGTATCGTTTATGTTAGTGTAAACCAATTAGAAAGTCAAGGTAAGGAAGCCATACGAGAAAATGTCATTGGTGAACCTAGTATGAAAAAGTGACCGGGTCTTTTGTGCTAAGCCATAAATGTATCTAATTTTTATAGTGATTATTCAGCTTTAACAAACAACTTTAAAGGTGTCTGTAGCCTGACACCTTCATGACAATACCAACGTTAATTTATTACATTTTTGTCAAAAAAGGACCTTTAAGAACACAGAGCAAAGAAATGAGTCAAGCCGGGCTCAGACTACAGGTTCTTGGAGTGATTTTACCCCAATTTTGCCCTCCTGGGATCAAGGTCCAGGACATTAATTGGGTCTGATGTTCAACCCAAATTATCTTAGAATGTGAGGTGTTTACAAACCTTGCACCTCCTTATCTGCTCAGAGAAATACCGGAGCTGCTCTAATCACATCGTTATCAACTGAGATAATGATGTGATGATGATGATATGTAGAATTTTAATTCGGGATGATTGCATCCGTATTTTTACTGGAGTCATTGAGAGACAGAAATGAATGACAGACGTTATGAAATAGTCATCATGAAACAAAGCTGATTTACGATCAGCTGAGATGGAGAAAGTGTGTGACAACATGTCATTACCGTTCCATCAAAGACAAAAGCAGAGGAGAAATCACGTCAGTTTTAAAATGATACCGGGTGAGTGTAGAAAGATGTTATCGCACTAGCCAGCAATTGTAAACATTAGTAATCATAATAATAATAATAACAGTAGCAGTAATAATAATGTGTCACAATCTTTATTTTGTTTACACCCGCTTGCCTGAGATCACGCAACGCTCCCTTGGCAAGACAATCTTAATATATTGTAGTGCGTGATGCACCCTGATTTTAAAATATTACAGTGCGAGCATGATTTTAGAGAAGAAAATCTGTCAAGATTCTCCTTGTGTGCGCTGCCACCAGATTTCATAAAACAAATCCTGTAGTCTGAGCCTGGCTAAACAAGTAAAAAGAACAACACATTCTGTTTCTTCATCATGGGACTCTGATTCTATGTAACTGAACTGATTCGCAACTGATCTGCAACTGTGTGGCACAGAACCAAAAAATGTGCATGTCAGGGACCGGCAGTTGCACCTGCATGATTATTATTTTTTACCACCTGTTGGAGTTACCTTGAGCCTTTAGAAACCTAATAGCTTAATAGTTGATTGCAAAACACTGGAAAACTGACATATAAAAACTGCAGAGATGCTGTTTTAGTCGTGTCAAGCGTTTGTGCTGTAACCCTGCTTACGGTTATTAAAAACGCTGTTGTGGCGCTTCTGAAGCATATAATAAACGTAGGCCTAACATTCAAAACACAATTAAAAACTGATATTGTAAAGAACACATACGAATGCCAAGACCTATACTTGAGTTAAAACTCCTTCTCTACCTGCACACTCTCTGTTCTGCTCTGTCAAAACAGTTTCTCAATGTCTCTACTGTAGCTCACCAGCACACAAAGGGTTTTCCCAAAGACAAATCATCATTTCAGAAGCCAATTATACCAAGTAAAAAAACCTGTGAGCTACAGCAGTGCCCATATTTGTATCAGGTTGCTAACCCAATTTGGATGCTTTGATTTCCTCAGGAAGTGTGTTTTGGCCCAGACATCTCTCTCCTGCCACATCAGAAACAGTTGGAAACCAAGGAATGGTATCTATAGCATCGCCCATGGATTATATCACAGATTTTAATAATAATAATAGCACATCATTTCCTTTTCATATTATGATGCACTGTTGGTCTCAAAGTAGAACGAATTTCCTCATTGCGGTTTGAACCACTTACTACAGGTCTCCCATGACAAAGTCCTTTATGATTATATATCATAAGAATAACCTAATATATCAGTAGAATGAAAGTCTACCATCCCTAATGACACACAGAGAACAAAACAGAGCCCCCGTGGTGAGCCTGGTAATGAGTACTTGTATCTTCTGATATCAGCTGCACCCCGCAAATCCTCTATGTGGTTTCATCCACTAGTATCTTGGACCAGTGTTTGTGGTTTTACATGCGATTTAAATGACACATTACAAGTCATTGACAGTATTGTTTACCGAGATGCTGGGTACACACAAACCTGTGAAGATAGGTGTGTACCAAAATATAGCACTTGGTACATTAGGTACTAAGTGAGGGATAAACCAAGAAACAGTCACCGCATGTAACCGCAAAGCTGTTTTTTCAATGGAACAATTATCCCCTTATGAAAATGAACCATTAGTTGTAGTACAGTTTGCACCAAAAAACATGGTTCCTAGTGTTAAACCAAGTTAACCACAAATTAACTGTGGTTTTGCTACAGCAACCATTATTTAACCATGGTATTTGTAGTAAAACTGTGGTTATATAAATGGGAATAAAAAAACACAGATACTAAACTTTTACCATAACTAAACCATGATTCATTTTCGTAAGGGCATGAAAATTGTATTTCTATTGCTTAGTTTGTAATTTATGATTGAAGATATGTCTTCTATTTCTGTTGAGTGTCTTTTGTGTATACAGTTTAAATGTGAGGAATCAATGGTTTATATTGATGGGTTGTGTCCAATTTGATTAAACAATGGTCGTGTCTATGTTGGCAAAAATATTCAGTTTTGTATTTATGTTACGCCACCCACAAGTATTCATCACAAAAATGGTTAAAAACCTCGGATGTGAAAATATGACTTAATTTGACTCCAATACATTTAGTTGTGTGTAGTCTAAACAATGATTACATTACACAAGATGTACGTAACATCATACACAACGCACAGCAGCGTCTATATGTGTATCCAAATCCAGCCATTATCATTAAAGTTCCTTTAAGGAAAGTCAATGCACTCAGTGCCCATTATTACAGCGGCTCTGGGCAGCTACTTCAGTCATACAAGACCAAGTCCATTGTGTCTGAATGGGGGGGAAAAACATCATCCCATAAATCACTTGCTAATGTCACAATAAAACAGATTGTTGACCAAAGTTAAACCCAACGTCAACTCTACCATAAATTGTGTTTGCTAAGATCAAATTGTGCTAAATAAAAACACTTTTTCCAGGTTGCTCCAGTCTTAAGTATTTAGTTGCAATGTGAACACAGCCCATAACCTCTCAATGATGTCACTTCCTATGACATCACACCTCAGTGCTCTTTCCCTTCTCTGTGTGCGTCTTTCTTCTCTGTGTATGACAAAGCCATTATACGGGCTCAGTAAAAGTGCCCATCATCAAATTAAAACACGTTCTTGGAAATGGAAAAAAAGCAAATGTTGATGTAGTTTAATAGTAGCTTGTGCCTAATGTTATGTGTTACATATGCTGTGAGACTTATATGTCCAGTGAATATGCTTTCAGTTTTGAATTTTAGCCATGCAAAGCTGCGATATTTGTTTACATCGTATATTTTTGGTGAAAGAAATGGTTTTGGTGTGTATCGTAGTCTTGGTGTCTGAATAGGTGTTGTACAGTAAGGTCAGAAAAGAACTTTCAGCAGTACAGTAACAGCAGTGCAGTTTGCTTCAGGATTTCAAATTAGCGTCTTTAAAGATTTAGCTAAAAGTTACCATCAATAATTGATATCATCTGAAAATCTATGAAGTGATACATTTGCTGATTAAAAATGCCAAGTTATGCATTTTTACCTCCCTGCTGAAGAAACAGCTAAAACCAGCCTAAGGTGGTTGGCTGTTTTTAACTGGTTTAAGATGGGCCTCCCAGCCTGGCAAAGCTGGTCAGGCTGGCCTTCCTGCTGGTCAAGCTCATTTTTGCTGGAAGCCCAGCTAAAAAAGTGGCCAAAATCCCTCTAAAACCACGCTGGGAGACCAGGAAAACCAGGAAACCAGCTTGGGGCTGGTTTCAGCTGTTTTTTTTTCAACAGGGCTTTGACACATGTGAGCCCAACATGTGTTTATTCTTTATTGACTGTTTGAAACCTGTCATTTACCATGACTGTAATCATTTCTCTCATTACCTGACAATGAAATTATTGGTAATGAAGTTCATATACTACATATACTAAATTGCTATATGTAAATTGATTGCTGCTTTTCCTTTCATTGGCTGTTTTCCTTTATTGGCTTTAAAAAATAAAGATGAGAATTATGTCTTGTAAACATTTGTAATTCATTCATTGTGCACAATTAAAAACGAATGAAGATGTTCGTCTCTTTACAAAGAAGAAGTAAACGGAAGGTGAGAGAGAGATTTTACTGTGTGAACAAAGTACACAAGGTCACACCGGCACCTTGTTTTACAGAGTACCCTAAATAGTACCCTAGATACTTTCAGTGTCTTCAACATTCTGGAGGTTCACATTCAACAAAATCTCATTTTAAACAAAAGTCATTCTAAGTTTTACTGTACTAGCATTATTATTCAAAAACCTCTGCGTTTAACCCATCGGGTTAACGCATACACCCTGAAGTACTCAGCTGTGAACACACCCAGAGCAGTCTGGAGGATCACTAAACATTTGGGTGTAAGGTGCCTTGCTCAAAGTTACCTCGGTTATTTCCTGCCAGCTCTGATAATCTAACTGGCACCCTTCTGCTCACAACTCTCTAACTAGTAGGATTCAACAACTGCCCCCCAGGAATGAATTACAGATTTTAATAACCACAGACACCTACAACAATGGAGGTTTTAGGCAAAATGAGTGCTCTTAAACACATTTTAAAACATAATTGCCAATACGCAAAAAGACACAAAAACTGGAAAATTCCTTTGGTGCAGGTTACTTCCCAAGCTTCTGCTTCAATTGTTTTTCCTACTTCTTTCATATTAAAATCTCATATTACATTTGTTATTCAGGTGGAAGAAAACAGAAGACTATTTGTATGCTAATATACAAGTATGCTAACGTACAACTCCTCTGAACAGTGAACAATTAGAAAATGTAAGCCTGGGGCTACATGCACGTCCTGCCGCTGTATGATATGAAATATATATCTATTGCATTAAATCACTATATAATTCATTCACCGCCTTGTGAAATCTGTAAACCACACCACATGTCAGACATACTACAAAAAAAGACACAGAGCATTTATAATGTGTGCCTTTGTAACGCTGAAATCTTTGAACGCTGAAGCATCCCTCACACACAAGAAGCCACCTTATTTTGGGCATATATGTAAAAAAAACTCATACAGCATTCAAATGGACAAAAAACCACCGAAATTATTACAATTTGGCAAGCCTGCGCAAAGTGGCTAACGGTGCCTAATCACAATAATTCTGCCCGTCTGCTTAAAAGCATCGCGCGCAAAACAAAATAAACGTAAGCTTTGGTGCACTCGGTCACACGTAATGTCAGTCCGGGCAAATACAGTTCAAATGTCCAAAAGACCAACAAAACCGGTTTTGTTTTTTCCCGAGTCAGTGAAATTCATTCATAACTTGCAGAAACATTTCCTGCCTATGCACGTACAACATGGCTCACCCGTTTCCTGAAAACACCGTCTTCACTCAGGCTTTTCTCTTGGGCTTTGCAAAAAAGTGCAAACGTCACTTCCCACTTACTCGTAGCGATTTATTAAATAAATAAATGGACGGCCAAAATAAGCACGCATCCTCTGGCGTGGTTAGACTGACGACTGTAGTGGCCAAGCATTAGGCAGAATCATTTAAACGCATTTTAAGAACGATGTTTTCATTCAAACTAAATCGGTGGTGCTGGTTTCAGTGCCTAGAGTATGGCAGAGATATACTGCGCACATATGGCCGAGGCTGCATCCGTCAAAGGACACGAATGGTCCATTGGGCTGCTGAAACGCCAGTTGACCTCGTCCGTGTCTTTTGCAGCAATATATAAATGAAACTGCAGCTCAGTGTTGTTGTCCAGGAGAAGAATAAACCAGACACAAACGCATATCGACTGGCCATACGGACATTTCACGGTGAACGGGCACAGATGTCAAAAACCTCCTGTATCGTTAGTCAGGGCAGTTTAATATTTCGGGTGATGTCTCTTATCCGTTCATCGCCACCCACTGTTCGCTTCCGGATGGCGAGAGATGAACCCGAGCGACATATCCCACGCTTGTTAGTACTTTTGCTTAATCATGTGATATATATACACAAACGTAAATATAATATATACGTATATATATATAATTATATGTAAATATATATTATTACATATAAGTAGGCACTCAAAATGATTATTAATATTTTTAAAAATAAAGACATTAATATTGTTAGTGTATGGAATGAGTGAAAACAGTAAAACAGTATTTTTTTCAGAATGCATAAATGATGTTATCAACACTGCCTTGTGTAAGACTTTAAATTTATTTAGTATTCAGCTTAATTTTGGGTTGCTTCATTCATGTTCAATCTCCCCAGAGGACAACAGCAGCTCAGGCAATAGCAGCCTTAGGCCAGTGGTTGCTTATCCAGCACACTTTCTGTATAATATAAATTTCATTGAAAAGTTAGTTGAAAAAATACGATACCAATCCTTCTTGATGGCAAATGCCATCCATCAAAAGAAGACATCCTTTCCCTTGAGCCAATACAAATCAATACATTCAGTTTAGCAAACTATTTAAGTGGACACCTGGTGTTCCACGCGTATGTCAATTTAATACGTATAAATAAGCATCACATGAAACCGGGTTTTCCTATGTATCCCGCATGGGAAAATCAATGGAATGTAAGATGCATAGAACTTTGTGAATGACGGGCATTAAAATTCCGTTGAAATTTCCCGGGAAGTTTCTTTTCAGGTGCAGATCGGTGTGGGCAGCGTGGGCCAGGTTATAAATAAAGAACAGTGTCCAGAAGCACACTGATGCAATATACACTGTAATAAGGGAACACATGCAGTTGTTACCTTAAGGCACAATTCCTGCCTGATTTAGCCCTTCAAAATGACTGCTGTTGCTGTAACCTAATGCAGTCAGGTTATTATAAACAAACATTTTTTACAACATCAACACATTTAGGTTACAATATTTTGCAATGCGTGCTATAGGTGACACCCATGTGCAATAGTTATCAATAATATAGCCAATATATGTGTCATAAATAAATGACAAAGCAGAAAGCTGAATATGTGACGCTGTTAGAAGACAGAAAGAATATAAGACAGACGAGAGAGACAGGCAGAAAAACAGATAGATAGAGAGAGAGAGAGAGAGAGAGAGAGAGAGATCGCAGCATACATGTGAGTTTGAAGGTTAAGAAAAAGGACAGCTGAAAATGGAGTATATGTGTTTGCCCCAGGACAATAGCCCTGGCACTCACATCCAACAGCGATTTTTCTGTCAGACCCTCACCTCATCACCTTTGTTGTACCTGTACAGCACCCTGACGCCTCCAGATTATAGAGTACAGCACTTCTAATCACAATGGACCTGATAGCAAAAGAGTCTCCCACAGAAACAACACAAATATGGCCATTAAGATGATTGCTCAAATCATCTCACCAGAGACTGATTGGCTAATGATGAAAGGATGTCCTTCCATTGAATCGTATACTCAGAAAGCCTCTCCAGTCATTTGTGATTTTGTCTAAGGTTGTTTATTGTTCGCCTTCCCTCTCCGTCATTCTTGTTTTCTTTGACGCTAGAGTTATGAAAAAAGTCAGTTGCTTTGACTTGTGTGATACGTCTGTTTGAAATGTTTTCTCAGGTAATCTAAATTCAATTCAATTTTTCAATTCAGTTTTTATTTATATAGCGCTTTTTACAACGTTACATTGCTTCAAAGCAGCTGCACATAAAGAAACAAAGAATAATAATAAAAACACAGAACAAATGTCGGACATGCTAATGGTATAATTGCTAATAATATGTGTGGGATGTAAAAGACTAATTAGATATACTAGGTTTATAGTATGTTTACGAATAAAGGGTTGACTGAATCGATAAAACCACAAAATTGTTGAGCAAGATATGTGTTCCAGCTTACATAGGGTAAATACTAAAATATGTGCTTCATGTGACAACACAAGCAAATATATCAAAAAAATTAAGCAACACGCTCGCTTCTGTGCTGTGGTATTTAATAACAGCACAGCTTGATTACTGAAGGCTGGTCAGACCTACAGGTTTGGTAAACCGGTTCACAAAAGGTTTTGAGATTTTTAACAGTTCAAAAGAATTAGAGAATCTTGAAAGGAATCTCAAGAATCTCAATTTTAAAAATATCTGAGAAAAACAACCAAAAAAAAGGACAACAAATAACAGAAAAACAGTTAAATGTCACAGATTTATTTTTAGCAGTAACAATTTTCAAAGAATAACACAGAATCACTTCATATGTTCTAACTCCTTTTTGCTAACTCGCAAGGAAACTTTTTGTTTTGAATGAAATTAATGACAATTATTTTATTTATCTAAATTGGGATAAATCAGCAAAGCCTGTTTCATATTACATTCCATCTGTTTATGGGACCGTTCAGAAGTTTACGGATAGGATATTAAAGTCCATCTCTGGTGTATCAATCAGTAGAATAAAACAACAAATTGTTTTCACAACCTAATATTGTTACCTGGTGGCTATAATTCAGCAGGTGAAAATTTGTGGTAAAATCGGCCCACTTTGAAACAACATACAATACACCTACCACTAAGCCTTGTGATTCAGTCAACAATGGTATGACTACACTGCAAACTGCTACAAAGTCAAAATTATTTTTAGACTATTTTTGAACTAACAATGCACGATCTGTTGGAGTAATGCACATTTGTTTGTTATTGGAGTGACAGGACTGAAATAAATTCATCAAAAGTTTTACTTGTGGGAGCGCTAATTTGGTGCGTTGTCAGAAATAGAAAAAAAAACACACATCTTCTCAAAATGATTTGATGAATTCATTACGGTAGAACATGAACACAGACCACCGATAGGGCAATTTATGTCTTAAATTTTAAAGACAGGATAGGCGATCTTTTTCCAAAACAACTTTTGTTATGCTGGCTAAACGTTCTGCCACATCCTAAAAGCAATCACAAAGTACAGTGGTTTAAATACATATATATAGACGAGGCAAGAAATCTTTGATGATTACAGGATGAATACGAGGCAGAAAGTCATATTTTTTTACCATTTTTCACAACTTTTTTCTCAGAGTCATCTTCTTTGTCCTCATCCTGGCTTATGTATTGCCAGCCTCTCCGAAATTGCCTACCCTACCTTTAATACATAAAGGTGCAGTAAAGAATTTCTGAGAAACACTGTTGACATTTGGAATTAACACCCAAACAAACACAGCTCTCTCTTCATTGCTCCACTCTCAAAATAAAGAACATGCTTTGCAACATGATTTTCTGTATGTTTCTTCACAATAAATAAAATGTTCAAACTTTTAAAGAATAATAATAGCGCTTTTACAGGTTCATTCATTTTGTACCATAGTTTACATCTCAAAAATAATCACAAGCAGATAGTGATGGCAAATATGTAGAACATGGATAATATGGATTCAATATAGACTCACCATTGGACTCATAAATGTATTGATATGTCCATATTCACATGCACATTCTATTATGGGATCAATTAACGTTCATGTCAGGTGATTGGAGAGCTCTCTCACCTCCTCTCCTCTCCTCTCATATCAATGCTCACATCTTCTCACACAGCTTCATCATCTGTTACATGTCTCCACCTTTCAATCATTCTCCCCCCACCTCTAATTTTCACCTCTTCATTTTACACCTCCATCACAATTTGTCATTCTGCACTATGTTTTCCAAAATGCCTCTTTGCGTTCCGATTTCCTGACACAAAAAATGAGCAGAAAGAAAATTGTGTGTTTCAGACGATAACATCGCTTTGATTCAGTCAATGCTGGTATGATTGTATCGTCAGCCACCGCAAAGTCGAAATTGTTTTAGGACTAAACTAAAAATGCACGATCTGTCGGAGGAACGCACATGCGTTTGTGGTTTGTTGACAGGAGTGAAAAAGATTCATCATTTTGAAAACTGTTACTTGTTATGGAAGCACTCATTTGGCAAAGTGCTAAAAAAGCACGAAAAGAAAGAAATCCTACATCAGCTCAACTACATTAAAATGGCAATGCACTTGTGTGTGCCCTCCAGGCAAAATAAACAAGACTGTTTTTTTAGAACAAAACCCTAAACAAAAACTGTAACTAAATGTCAGTCATCAGCATTCCATGCTTGGAGTAAAACTATGTTTTATTTTTAATGTGAATCTCTGGGGAAAGAAACAGACAGTATGTGTGTGTGATGGTTTCAATTTAATTTTGTCTTTCTTGAATTTTAATGTCCAATGTAAATTTGTCCAAATGTCCAAATAAATTGTTATTTGATCAGCTTATTTGATTTTACCCCCTTATGCAAGTGTAAGTAATTAAAGGGGTTCATAATGATGAAAAGAACTCACAGCAAGGCATAGCCATATTAATGATCAACTAATTAACATTAGCTGATTAACATAAAGCTTAACATTTCTTGATTAATCCAATCACAGTGCTGTGGGGTATTAGTTTTTTAAAACATGCAAACTGAAGGACAGAACAACGCTCTCTCTTTTCTCTCTCTCTCTCTAGTTCTCTGTTCTTACTGGGACCAGTAAACATGCTGTGCATGTTTTTCACACAAAAGCGACAGATATCACTGTGGACACTTGCTGGAGGGTGGAGTTTTGCAGAAAGGGGCGTGTCTAGTTCAGTGACTAACTCTGACAGAAGTTCCAGAATGGCTAACACATTTAATCAGTGACTGTATTAATCTACCAGCTGTATACCAGCTTTTCATAATCATGAAAACGACTGTATTGTACGGTATTGTACGGTATCTGTGTGTAAACATCAGTGGAAATGACACCTTTTTAAAGTCCAGTCATTGAAAAATCTCTGGTCTTCACAAGAACTGTCCATCACACATACCATTTGTTTCCAAGCACATCCAAACTAATGCACCATGGTGACTGTAAGCCAAATGATCACCACTCGTCTTTCTTACATTGGTAACCATGGATACAGAATGTGCTGTGTACACCACATACAGAAAATGATTGTTTTCAATATTTTTGCTTTGAAGTGGAAAATAATCAGCTGGCCAGCCAGTTAGGATAGCTCTCAATTTAAAGAGGTCAACTG
>JAZGTJ010005826.1:0-26441 GCA_036877575.1 Botia almorhae
TTGTTTATCTGTTCAAATGTCTAATTTAGGTGAATGATGGATTTTTCACATGGGGAAGCAGTTTGTCGACGCTGTCGGATATCAACATCAGAATCCCTACAGGTACGTTGCCTCAACACACAGAAATAATGCCATTAATGTGATTTTGTGCCATGACTCTAGTCTCTAGTTTAGCGCCTCTCAAAGACATTCATAGCAGACAAAATTATAGAATAATAAAAGCTTACTTTACAACCATTGATAAAGCATGTTGTGTATGTACGCAGTGTAAACACATTCCTGGATATATACTTGTAAAAATAAAGGTTCTTAAAAAGGTTCTTCTTAGCGATGGCATAAAAGAACCATTTTTGGTTCCCCAAAGAACCATTCAGTCAAAGGTCCTTAAAATAACTATTTATTTCTTACCTTTTTATAATCTAAAGAACCTTTTCCACCTTTTCCAAAAGAAACTTTTGGGAAGGAGAATGGTTCTATGGATATGAAAGGTTCTTTATAGAACCATACAGCCAAAAATAACTTTTGTATGGCATTGCGAAGCACCATTTCTTGTGTAGTACACAAGAAACAAGTATTTTTGTGCAAAAAAATAATTCAAAGTAAACTTTTTAGTACTTAACATCTCTACACATGGTTTACATGTCAGCCTTACTTAAACCATGAACTAAGGGCTAACATAGTTTAGTTAATGCTAAACTAATGTTAAGTTAGAACTAACCATCTCATTGGCTTCTTCAGGTGAGCTGACCATGATCGTGGGTCAGGTGGGTTGTGGGAAATCATCTCTGCTGTTGGCCATGCTGGGGGAAATGCAGACCATCAGTGGGAAGGTCTACTGGAGCAAGTGAGAGATTCAGATTCAGATCCACTAATTCAGATTTGCATTGTTACTGTGTAAATGCTGTCATGTGGTGTAGAATTTTGGGAAACTCAAAATTCCAGATTTATGATTTAAGAGATTCTAATTTGCATTAAATCTGAACGTAATGGGAAACTGTGATGCAAAATTAACATCTGTTTTTTTCCAAACCCTAAATCACTTAATCTAGTTTTGAATGTTTATGTACCAGAAAACGGGAGTACATGTGCACGCCAGACCCATCAGATGCTAATCAAAGCCTTTATCTGTACAAACACACATGTACACAAATGTTCCTGTCTATTCCAGCCACTGTTGTTATGATGTATGTACCATGGTGTGCATACATGGGGCCGTCTTACTTCGCGTTTGTCAGTCTGTATGTGTGTCTATAGGATCCAACCCCCCCGTGTCAGAGTATCCATTCATTGCTGTCTGTGTTTTCCACCCACATCCAATATATTTTTGTTCTCTATCAGTCCCAAATGCTTTTCTTTCTGTGGATCTCTCCATCTGTCAGCCTGTGCTGGAGATGGTCTCTGATTAGCATTTGCAAGCAAAGCCAAGCAGATCAACACAGTTTATAGAAATCCAGCTGTTTTTGTCACATTGAAATATGTGTGTGAGATTCACACATCTAGTTTTGAGGAATTTTAAAGGCATTCAGCTTCTGAAATCATTTTAAACTAACTATAATTCAGAAGCTATCAATTTAGACTGACGTTCCTGTCTTGCAAACAGCACAAGGAATGCTGCTCTGTTTTTTCCAATTCCAAGTTCTCTAATGGCATTGACATTACTCCCCCATCTAAACCCGTATGCTTATTACTAGCCCGATTACCAAAGACCTGCTTTAGCCCAATCCGAACTGGTGAGTTTATCTTCTATATAGCGAGAGTGGAGTATGTCAGTGTTGTTACAGAACAGCAGGTCCTGTTGGACTGTTTACTAATTCTGGTCACGTGTGTGTCTTTGTTTCCCCGTATCTTCTCCCCGATGTTGCACTCAATCAGACAGCCTGATTGTGAGATACACCTCGATGGGAATATAAGGTATTTCATTAGGGGCCTTCACATGCTTACATGCCACACAGCAACGCTGTCACATTTACCATCAGCATGGGCCTTCTTTTAACATGCCTGATTTAAAATGATCAAATGCTCATGTTATTCAGCTAAAGCCGGGCTATTAGGGGGATTTGTGGATGTTTAGAACATTTTTAGCAATTAGCAGTTTTTGTTAGCTTTGTAACTTTTGTGCGTATGGTGTGGTAAGCGTTATATAATATTTTTGTACGTGTTCTTGAAGGGTTAGTTCACCCAAACATGATAATTCGATCTTTATTTACTCAACCTCATGAATCTTTGAATCAGCTGAGAGTGGTCTATAAATTAAGGTTGAAAGCCCCTGACATACAGTAGGAAAGATGTGTTTGAATTGCTATGTCAGCCTTTTGAGCTTCCAATTACAAACCTGGCCTAGTAACTGATAACAACATCCAGCTTGTGTGACGGTAACTGTATTGTTATGGGGTTGAATATCTTCTAATGTGCCTGACTTGCAACTTGCAGCGGTTACGATACAGGCCTGTCTTTCGAAGAACGGAGGTACACTTAGTTTACAAAGTCTTTTAACAGTTGTGCTGTGACCCCATTTATTTGCTCATCCATTTATTGACCTCAGGAGCCCTGCTTTGCTTTTATCCCCCTTCTATCTCTGTAAACATCGATATAATAGATTATGCTGTTTGTTTTTGTGAGATGTGAAGTGAAAAGTGTGTGAAAATGCTGGGAGTCTTAAACTCTCTTGGTTACACTAGGGTTTTCTTGCACAGATATTTGTTTCAGTCAATATTTGGTGACAGTTTTGTTGGTCTAACAAGAGGAGGCCATTCTCACTATTACAAGGTTTATCTTTGGTTTTGTAGGCATTAAAACTGAAAGTTTGTCATTCCTGTGTCATTACCGGCACCAAATGGAATTGAAACAGCAATGACTGTTGTTCCACTCATGATACTCATGTTCCATTGGTCAAAGAAACTGGTGGTCCCACCCCCAAACTCACACCATTGGTTGAGCTAGTGTTTACTTGTGTTTTCGGGAAAACAACATAGATTGAATAAATTGAACCAGTGACTATCACTCTGATGGGCTCCCTGCATTTGTTATTTTCTTTAATATGTTTCTGTAGCTCATCATTAACAAGGTTTTACTTCTTCATTTCATTTCAAAACTTTGGTGTGGTTTGATGGCAACCAGAATGTGTATTTCAACATTTCTATCCTATCAATTCAATAATCTATTTTTTGCTTTCTTTTCCTCTGTCCCTCTCTGTAATGGATCAGTAAAAACAGGTACTCTGTAGCTTATGCAGCCCAGAAATCATGGCTGCTCAATGCCACGGTTGAGGACAACATCACATTTGGAAGTCCATTTAACAAGCAGAGGTACATTTCTATTAACTTGTCAGAATCCCTTTCTGTCATTTTCAAGGTTCAAAAAAGGGCTATGGACTTCTCACTGCAGGCTGCAGTAATTTTGGCACCGAATTGATTTTACTTTTAAAAATAAAGCCAGCGATTAATCTTAGGTTTTTAATTTTAGTGGGTTGAAATGTTTAACACTGCTAGAAACAAGACCTCAACTTTACAAAAACTCTCTGTGGAACTCTAGGTCATGACAGCCTTAGTTTTGAACTCCCTTGAGAACTCATTTTTAGGATTCCTAGCCTTGGTTTTGTCTAAACATATACGTTTATTTTTAAACTCTTAATTTATTGGGCAGATACAAAGCGGTGATAGATGCCTGCTCGCTTCAACCAGATATCGACCTCCTTCCCTTTGGCGACCAGACCGAAATCGGAGAACGGGTGAGAGCGGACAAGAGAGAGAGAGCGCGTGTTGTCATTTCTGTGACTTCCTGTAACTCACTGTGTCTGGGCATGAGACCAGCTATCTGACCTCAGCTGCTGTAATGCTAATCAAATAAAGACCTGCTATTGAGACTACTAGAGTCTTGCATGTCGTCAGAATCAAAACTGTTTGATTTGCAGTTGTATGTGTTCCTGTAACCCTACAGGGTATTAATCTCAGCGGCGGTCAGAGACAACGCATCTGTGTGGCCAGAGCGCTTTACCAGAACACCAACATTGTTTTCCTGGTAAGAATGAACTTTTACAATGCAGAAACGTGTGGATTACATGCAATAAGATGTGCATATGCGCCCACACGTGCAAACACACCGTCACATACTCGCGTATATGTTAGTATATGTTATCCTGATAGCGTCATACCTCCACTCTTTACACAAGCTCTTTCCAAATGATGTGCCACACATCTGATCTGTTTGTGCTGTGATGCCTTTCTCATGATGAGCACAGTTAATTCAATTTATGAGGTACGCCCAGATAAGATTTCTGGGTAACTCGGGGTATGTCGAAGCAGCAAGAGCAAAAAACAAAACAAAACATTATTATTGGATTACTGTACATAAAAATACACACCCTTCTGGACAGAATTATGAATTCATCTCATTCCTGTGATCAATCCTTGGAATGACGTTGTGTCTCATATTCGAGACAGTCAGAGGGTTCGGTCTGGTGTCATTTCAGGTTAATCCGAAATTAATTTTTCATCGCAGTTTCATCGCTATAATAACCAATCTCCTCTTTTTTATGTTAGATATTATATTAAAATATTATTGGAATGTAATATTGGAATGTAATATTGGAATGTTGATGGTTGAATTTCTGAATTGAAATAGGAATTTTTCAAACTGGAGCGGTCATTCAATGTGTAATCTGGATTAGCTTTGATATTAGATTTTATCTAATGTAAACTGAATTCAGATTGAATCCAGGATTAACCCTTTAATTTGGTTTTGGGAATAGGATGACCCTTTCTCAGCCCTGGACATCCACCTCAGTGATCATTTGATGCAGGAAGGAATCTTGAAGTTCCTGCAGGATGACAAGAGGACTGTGGTTTTGGTTACACACAAGCTGCAGTATCTCATCCATGCTGACTGGGTAACTAATGGATTTGCTCTAAAGGTTTTAGGAGATGCTAAAAAACTTGATTTAAATCATCAGATCTGAGATCTGCATTTGTAGAAGGTTATTATATTTTGTCATATTAACTATAATTAGATGCTGCTGCGTTGTGTAGTGATTAATTTGACCGTTGACTATTTAATTTTACTTTATGGTCCCTGTGGGGTAGATAATAGCGATGAAGGACGGCTCGGTACTGCGGGAGGGGACTTTAAAGGATATTCAAACTCATGATGTGGAACTCTATGAGCACTGGAAGACCTTGATGAATCGACAAGACCAGGAGCTGGAGAAGGTTCATCTCCCTCATATTCCATCTCATGTTTTGAAATGACGGAGGCTCATTTTTGATGAGTGTGAATCTGTTGTTACTCTGTTTAGGAAACCGAACTGGAGAGTCAGACCACTCTGGAGAGAAAAACTTTGAGGAGAGCGTTCTATTCCAGAGAGGCGAAGAGCCAGATTGATGATGAAGATGAAGGCAAGTGTTATTCAGCTTTTACAGCAAAGCATTTCCTTTTTCATGGATATGCAGTACGTCTCCTAATTAGAAGCTGAAGTTTGTGATTTTTTTAATGTTAAAGTATATCTCTATAACTACAGGCAAGTCTTTTGTGAATTGTTTTTTGTAAACACTTTTGTGCTGCTATCAAATCATGGCTCAACCAATGGTGTAAGGTTAAGGCGGAGCTAACCGTTTAACTGACCAATGGCAGATGGAGAGAATAATTGGGAAATGGTTTAGGAAACCCATTTTGGCAACACTAGTGGTACAGAAAACCACACACTTCAACTGTTGTTATTTTTATTTCATAGAGGAGGAAGTGGAGGAAGATGAAGATGACAACATGTCCACAACCACCAGCCGACGCTCTAAGATCCCTTTGAAGATGTGTTGGCGTTACCTGTCCTCAGGTGGCTATCTCATGGTCTTCTTGATGGTGTCCTCCAAGTTGGCCAAACACTCGGTTATGGTGGCCATCGACTACTGGTTAGCAGCCTGGACGTCCTCTAACTCTTATAACCAAAGTCTTGCCGATTCGTTCACCAACTCAACCAATTACACGCAGAACTATGACCCCACGCAGATTGAAGAGGTGAAGCAATGGTGCCTGGGAGGAAGTTTCCAGATGGAAATGTTGTCAGCTGTGTTTTATTTAGCTAGTAGCGCTTAAGTTGATCTCTTTGTGCTTCACAGCATCGCTCTTACGTGCCTGTGTTTATAATCCTGTGTGGGGCAGCAATAGCCCTGTGCCTCATCACTTCCTTAAGTGTGGAGTTTCTGGGCGTGGCTGCTGCTACCAACCTTCATCATAATCTCCTCAACAAGATCATTCACGCTCCACTCAGGTAATTACCATGAAACTCTCTCATCTTCCAACTTCTGATACCGACTTGAAGAAGAAACATGTTCTTTTCATCTACCATTGTTAGATTTTTCGATATCACCCCACTGGGCCAAATCCTGAATCGTTTCTCAGCAGACACCAACATCATTGATCAGGTGAGAAACAGACCAGAACGAACAAAAGGGAGAGGTGCGGTTATTAAAGAAAGGCTAGGGGTGTTTTTTTTACTGTAGAGGTTTTGGTTTGGACTGGAGTCGGCTTGATATGGAGTTTACTTTGTTTGGTTGGTGCAAAAACTAAACTTGGGCGTGCACACCAAGGAAACGTTAGAGTCAGCTGGAGTATACAGCCAATTTGCAATTGATATGAAAGCACACTGTGCTAATTTTTGAAACCATCTCTGTAATTTTAAGCACAGGTGGGTGATTTGCGTTTCCACACAGACATGCCACCACAGCGCTGCGGTAGTCAACATTAATGTATTAATGACTTCAGAAATGTAGCACATGTCTACTAATATCTCTCTCTCTCCAGCACATTCCACCGACACTGGAGTCTCTCACCCGATCCACACTCCTCTGTCTCTCTGCGATTGGGGTCATTGCTTTTGTCACCCCTACCTTTCTCATTGCGCTAGTGCCCCTTGCTGTGGCATTCTACTTCATTCAGAAGTACTTCCGGGTTGCTTCCAAGTAAGGCAATGTATAAAGATTGTATACTGCTTGTTTATACGTTATCTCTGTGGAGATTTTGAATGGCATTTTTACATCCAGAAACCTGTCGTTGGGCTCAGCAGTTGATTTTTGAGACTTCTTCCCATCCACCTTGTTTGTTGCTGTATATCCCTCTTTTTTATGTCTTCCTCAGAGATCTCCAGGATCTAGATGACTCCACTCAGCTGCCTCTGCTTTGTCATTTCTCAGAGACCGCAGAGGGCCTCACCACCATCAGAGCATTCAGGTCGGTGCTTTTGAGACCCTTCTAGAAGCAAACGGCTCTCTGAATAAGCTGCACGCTCTCTCTGTTAACATTCCTATACAAGGGAATGGGGCCACTTTTGTTGACCCAAGCAATTGAAAATCGGTAAGATCTAAAGTGAAGCGAGACCAGAATTAGAAACCGTCTCTTTAATAATACAAAGACATTTACGTGTGACACTATCCATGCAGTCTTGAGTCTTTGTTCAGACGATTCAAAGCCGTTTGTTTTAAACACGTCACACTTGTTCAACCTTTTCTGACTTAAGTAATCCAACAATAAACATTAAAAGATTAAGCTTTCATCTTTCAGGCTTCCGTCTCTGGAGTCTTTTGAGTGTTGGATGCTTACATAAATTAATCAAACTCCTTCACTCATTCTTCACAGCTGTGTTACTGTTTAGCCGTTGTGGTTCTGTATGACGTGCCGAACGGTCACGCGTTGAATTTTGTTTCTCACAGACACGAGGCTCGTTTCAAGCAGAGGATGTTGGAGCTGACCGACACCAACAACACAGCCTACCTCTTTCTCTCTGCTGCCAACCGGTGGCTGGAGGTCAGAACTGTAAGTAAAACTCACAAAGTCTCACAATCACGGTTTAAAACGAGTTAATAAAAATGTGGAATTCCTGTGTTTGACTTTAACTCAAGTACAGGATTCGTGTATTACATCCAGCACTTGATTGAGGATTTAAAGATTTTAATGATTGACTTTGTGTTTTGCTGTCAGGATTATCTGGGGGCTGTGATTGTCCTCACGGCTGCAGTGGCAGCAATCTGGTCCTCGTCTCAGTCGGGTCTGGTTGGACTGGGTCTGACATATGCCCTCACCGTGAGTTATTAAATTTAAACACGGTTTAATAAACTTCCAGCATGCATCAGGGGTAGTCAGGCACATGTCCATGACTTGAAAGCTCTTACGCTTCTCAGAGTGGATGTTCTGTCTTATGTTAAGGTGACAAACTACCTGAACTGGGTGGTGAGGAATCTGGCAGATCTTGAGGTCCAGATGGCTGCAGTGAAAAAGGTCAACAGTTTCTTGAGCACAGAGTCTGAAAACTATGAGGGATCCATGGGTAACATATCATTTTTGTGTTTTATTTTTTTCAGATTTTGTTACATTTATCGGTCTTTTAATTTATTTATTAGTCTTTAAATGAAGATCTTTGGAAAGACTCAGTAACCTACTACATAAAAGCCCAGAACTGAGGCTTCCTGAACCAAGCATCGTATTTTTTAAGAATGAATGAATACAATGAGTTCTGCTACACATGTGATTTCTCTAAGCTTGGTGTATGTCAGGTCACGGACACCAGTCACTTTAAGAGCTATGAAAAGTCTTAGAACAACTAAACACTCGCCTCGGAAGAGGAAGCAGAATAGAAAAATAGTCATTTTAAAACTATTGATTTTGTCTCCAAATTGTCTGTTTGTTCTCAAATTAGGAGGAAAAATTACACACAACTTGCTGACAAACTGTAAGACTATATAGCTTTAAATCAATGTGTGTAACAAACCTCAAATCATTTATTTTTTGATTTCATAAGGAATATTTGAGTTGTTTTTGTAGAACTGCAGACTTTGGATCATGGAAAATCTGAGCACAGCTTGAGACATTGTTGAGATCTAGGAGACATTACTGAAATGTGTTTCTCAGGAGAAGTTGCTCTCCTTTGAATCTGATTGTTGTCTAGGAGAAACAATTACCGAGATCCTGTTTGTGGTTTTTCTTTCCAATGGAATATCATCTCTTCAGTGACATAATGGAAATCTGGGCTTGATAGCTGCGGGTACGAGACTAAACTTTGGCATTCGGGCACCATATATAGCTTTGTTAATTGTAGCTGTTAAAGTGCTCACTTGTAATGGTCAGGGCTTCTCGTCGCCTTTGATCTATGATCATTTGCTCGCTACAGTTCCAGTACTTCAGCTCTCAAAGGCAAACAGTGAGATTTCAATCACAGGGGAATCCACACACAGTCTGAGAATAAGCAGCTGTATTGTTGGAAAATGGAGAATTAACAGTTCAAGGTCCTTAAGAATAAGGTCTGAATCTCTTCACAAAATTACAGATGAACTGATTGTATTACTTTTACAATAGATACTGTGATTATACCGTGACTGTGAATTACTTTGGCCCATTTTACCCATGTAGTAAAAATCTGTTATCGTGAAAGCCCTAATTGCTTGTTTGATAATATTTGTTATATTATATTTTGTGGGTTATTTTATCAATTTTGAAATTATTGCACAGTACAATTAATTTCTAATGGGAAAATCATAGCCGAAATGGTCCAGCAGTGTGTACCCAACTTTCAAGAAACCTGGATTCAGATCTTTCATTTTACAACACTGATTTAAATGTGCTTCTGTACCATTTGTGTGTGTTCTCAGATGTCTCACAGGTTCCAGAAGACTGGCCGCAGCATGGCGAGATAAAGATCCACGACCTGTGCGTGCGTTACGATCCCATGCTTAAACCTGTCCTCAAGCACGTCAATGCCCACATCAACCCTGGACAGAAGGTACACAACACAAAACACTATAAATGTCGATACTTACTCAAATGGTCTGATTCTATGCATAATGCGACAGAAGCCAGTACACGATTGTCAAACTCTGCACAAAATATCAGATCACAGTAGTTTCTGAGCCACTGTTGAGCTGTCACACCAATATTTTCATGCATCTTGCAGTGCTAGCATTGCAACAACAACGGCAAGATTATTTAAAGCTGATTTATGACACCTCTCTAAATCTCAAATCCTATTACATTAGCTGGAAGTCTCATTTTAAAGCTGTCAGTGATCATTGAGAGTCCAGTTGACCTCTTATAGCACGTAACACTCAGTCGCGGTTTTCTTATACACACGTTTAATTTCTCATTAGCTAGTCAAACCCGAGTTCTGTGCTGTCGAACGCTACGCTGCGCACATAGTGTAGCTTGCATGAAAGCTCCCTTATCGGTTTTTAATTTGTATTAGCCTTACTTGATTTTGTTAACTATATATATAACCTGAATCACAATATATAACAGTATGCTGTGTGACAGCACAAATTAATAACAGGTGAAGTGATAGCTGCTTATACAGTGAATTGTAACTGTCCACACTGGTTTGTATAATTGGGAAGAACAGCAGCCCCCAGCGTGTTTATAAAAGAGCAATTGGAAAATGTCAAGCTGTGTCGAGCACACACTGACTGTCTCTCTCTCTCTCACTCTCTCTCTCTCTCTCTTTGTTTCTGGGGCTTTTAGGTGGGCATCTGTGGTAGGACAGGCAGTGGAAAATCTTCACTGTCTCTGGCTTTCTTCAATATGGTGGACGTGTTTGAAGGTAGGGCCATTCCCACGCACAGGACAGCTTCCAAGCAATCCTTTACCTCACAGGAGTGAGTCATAAGTGTGCTGTCTCTATTTAATGACATATAGTCCCCGGATAGCAGGTTTATTGTGCCCTATATTAAAYATCTAAACTGTGACTGGACTGAAGTTCACATTGATCAAATGGAAAGAAAAGCGAATACAGCTATTTTAAAATTTCTATAATTGTCATAACCAAGCAGTCTTGCCAGATTTYATACACCATAAAACATTTTGTCCATTTTGTTTTTCTGTGCTAGGTATGGTTACAGTCACTTTGACAAACACCCATGATGTCATAGAGATTAGCTTCAAAGAGCCATAATATTTTTCATTGTCGTTATTGTCAGGATATTGTCAGAAAACCACAGTCACTATTTTCCAAGATGATCATATTATCCAGCATGAAACATATTTCTCTCACGTAGTCAAAATAAGTCTTCGGCCAAATCAAACAGTACATGCTGCTTTTGTGTACGGCCGTAAGATATGTTTTAAATCAGAAGTGGACAGAGTGCACAAGCCTCTTTTCACTCTGTCCATATAAAGCTAAAATGGAATTTTGTGAGCTATGTTTGGACTTAAGTTATCCACGAAGGGCCAGTGTGTATTTAAGTCAAGTTACTGTAAACCGACGTCACCATCTAAAACAAAAAAAAACTTTTGTGAAAGAGGAAAATGTTATTTAGTTAAGCTCAAGGTTGTTTTATGTCATATGGTGTGGTGTGTTAAATATGGAGGTCACGTTCATTTTGTTAATGGGTCTTTTTTTTTGCATTAGGAAAAATTGTTATTGATGGCATCGATATCTGCAAGCTTCCACTACAAACTCTGAGATCCCGCCTGTCAATCATCCTGCAGGATCCAGTGCTGTTTAGCGGCTCTATACGGTACAAGCACTCACATACATACATATACACACACACAAACAGATATGGGTGATTCTTGAAATTTATATTATTATTATTTATATTAATTATATATTATATTATTTAGATTAATTATTTATATTAAAAGCTTTATTTTTGTCCAAACATTTATCAAAAAATGTTATAATTAGTTTTGATCCAACCTTTCAAGTAGATTTGAAAAGGCTTGACATGATGGTAATTACAACAACATACATCATGTTAAACCTTCTGTACGTTTATTATGGAGTGGAACATAACGTCTGCATAACAGTGTCAAAATAATACAATTCTTACACATTTAATATTTTAATACTACTTAATAATAATTAGGGAAAAGTAATCAAAAAGACACAGCACAAAACATTATAGAATCTATATAATAATCTATATATTACGTCCTTTAAAACTAAAGTTTTTTTTAATTATCCTTTGGTACAAAAACATTCCACTAATTGACGATTCTTACTCACATGCATTATAATCGTTATGCATGCACCCACACACACGCTCACTGAGGCAGGACGCAGCTGACCCCCAACAGACAATAAACAATCGCTTCCTGTTGACCTTTTTAATCAGAGGTTTAGCATAAACACAGTTTTTCACAGGAACCCCACATGATGTGGACGAGTGGGATTTTCATTTGATTAGTATTGCATAATTATTTTTTCCCAGAACAAGATTTTATTTCCACACACGCAAACAGCGTTGAAAAAAAATGCATTGTTTTAATTGGTTAATATGTAGCTACAAGTGTCCATACTTTAAGCTTATTTGAACTTCTCACGAATACTAAGTGTCATGTTTGTTACTGAACAGAGCGAGCATATGGATTTTGTTTTAAGAGTCCGCCAAGGGATGAGAAAGAAAATAGAACTGAACCATCATCAGAAGTCGTCTGGGAATGGTTTTGAGTAGTCTGTTGCCATGACGATATTTATACGAAGCAGGACTAATACATCACTGTTCCTCTGAGACTTTAACAAATATGGCATATGCAAAAATCTGTCCGTGATGTACAGAGAATCCCGAGCTATCAGTTGAGCACAGCTTTTATTGATTTAAATTTGGAAAATGCGAGGTCGTGAAAATAACTGTAGTTTGAAGCCATTTTCCAGTGTGTTAGATAAGAATATGATCCGAGTTCATTGGCATTGACAGATATTTTTACTGTGTGCATTAACTCTGTCTCCCATGTGCATTTTCTTCATTTAAAGAAAGAAAGAAATAAAAAAAATTATAATCATGTACTTACAGATTTTCATTACCCAAAGCTACTGTATGGCTTCAGAATATATACAGTGGACAACTGCTTATTTTTATAACAAGTTACAACTGCTTTTATGGCCCCGTTGGCTTTCATTGTACAGAAAACAAACTTGTCAGAATATTTAGTTAAGCATGTTTTGTTTTCCAGAAAAACGTTATCCGACAGGATTTTTTTTTGGAAACATTTTTGAGCTAACAGAATTCCATAATTTTGAGTTTGGGAATTGTTTTTCTCCACGTCTGCATATGTGCATATGCAAATATATATTTTGTTTTGCAGGTTAAATCTCGACCCAGAGCGCACTTGCACTGACGACAGGCTTTGGGAAGCTCTGGAAATCGCCCAGTTGAAGAATATGGTGAAAGCTCTCCCAGGGGGACTGGGTAAGCCAGACACACTCCAACTGTTTAACTATTATCACAACCAGTTAAAAAATCATCAACTCCGAAATGTCAGTCACCTCATAATTTTTTATCATTGCAATAAGATACTGGATGTTTGCCTGGATTTTGTTTTTACTGGACTTTGTTTTAAAAGTTTTTGACCTTTGTTATAATGACCTAAGCATCAAAAGTTTCTATGCGGTTTATGAAGATCTATAAAGCGTCGGATCTCTTTTTCCAGATGCTGTGGTGACAGAAGGAGGCGAGAACTTCAGCGTGGGGCAGAGACAGCTCTTCTGTCTAGCTCGGGCTTTTGTGCGCAAGAGCAGTATCTTAATTATGGATGAGGCGACGGCTTCCATAGACATGGCCACGGTATGACCTCATCTTAGTCGTGTTGAGCTCAAGATTTGCGCGCTGTGTCATTCCAACGGTGATTTCTTTAGGTCAACAGAACGACATACATAACGCACTTTACTTTTGTGACGTGACATTTATGAATCAAACAGGATGTTTGAGAAAAAAATGGGGCGGGACTTAAATGAGTTAATTAGGAAGTGATTGGAACGTAAAAAAGTGGGCGTTCCATAAAAGAACGGACTAGCTGAGCTAGCTGGTCGTGGTCTCTATGTGTCAGATGGTTGGGATAATGTGATTTTTTTAAATAATTTGCACTGATGGATTGTACACAGGAACAGCACATACGTGCATTAATAAAGCAGACGGGTTCCGTTTTGACTTTTTGGGACTGTTTGGGAAAAAACAGTATCTGTGACTATACTTTCTTATCTTGTATGAACATTGGAAAAAATCAATGTGAGGTACCAAAACTTGTGTTACATATTTAACAGGAAAATATTCTTCAGAAGGTTGTGATGACTGCGTTTGCGGATCGCACGGTCGTCACCATAGCGGTGAGTCACCCTATATCAGCCTCCACTGATCTGTGTAAACATACAGGCACAGAAAAGCAAAATAACTCTAAAATAGACCTTCAATAGGAGATAAGGACTTTTAATACTTGCCTGGCTTTGACATTTGTACTCTTATGCCGGTCCTCATGCTCCTCGACCAATCACAATCACCTGATAACCAGTTCACTTTCAATATCTTTCCATTTACTTACTGGCTCTCAGCAGTATAAACTTCCAGCCAACTACATCATTGTCTGATGTTTGTTCGCTGTATCTATTAGTGTTAAAGAGATACACACTAATACACAGAGTTTCGCAGAACAAAATTTAGCTCTAAATAAATGCATGCCGTTTCTACGCTTGCATGTTACCTTTTCACTTTCATCTCACCCTCGTGCGTATTTTTTCTGTCTCTTTTACTTTCCCTGTCTCTCTTTCTTTATCTGCCTGTCTCTCTTCCTCTGTGACACAGCACCTGCTTTCCTCCATCTTGGAGGCGGAGCAGGTGCTTGTGTTTTCCTCTGGGAATCTGGTAGAGTGCGACAGCGCTGCTAACCTCTTGGCACAGGAGGACAGCCTCTTCCACAACTTAGTCCGGACACACAAGTAGGGGTCCTCTGGCTCCGCCCCTTTGCGCCTACGTCCCGGCTCATTGGTTGGTAACCAAGCTTCCTGTGTGTGCGACATTTAAGAACATTAGAACACGGTCACGGCCATTAACTTTATCCAAAAGCATTTGGGTAGTTAACGAATAAGAAAACTCTTAAAGAGAAAAATGTGTAATTTAGCTGTCTGAATGTTTTTTCACCAGATCAAATGTGAAAACTTTCAGCCAGTTGTGTTAATGATACAACAGCAGCTCCTGTTTGTGTGCTTGACATGATTTAGGAAAACAAATGTAATGCTTTCCCAAGATGCTCTTCATTGTTCACAGCAGATTAGAGCAACAAATACAAAGGCCTAGACAATAAATGAGCATTTTTCACTTTAAACTTGACAGCCTTATAAGATTAAAGTTAATGCACACCAAGCAGCAAATCCACTTATTATTTGATTGTGTCTATGAGCCTTATTTTGTCTACAAAGTGACAAGCTTGTTAAATGACTTCTAACAGCTTTTACATCAGTGGAAGATTTACCGTCAGTGGTTTATCTAGGATAACTAAAGTAGATTTTCCTCCAGTTGTTTATTTGATGTAGTTTTATAAGATAGTTTAGGTAGCTAGGTAGTTTTATTACACTAGCTAATAAATTGTGCTATAATATAAATGGAAAATGTGTCAGGACAAGTTCATCGTCATGGAGACACAAAAATGTTAGTGCAAATCTTCTCAATACAACAATTATTCACAGATGAAGCAATAAGTGTATTTTGGAAACAAGTTGTATTTGGGACACAAAGTGTAGTTGTGTCACACACATTAACTTAACTACAACTTTTCCCCACAGCATCGTGTTCACACCATCCTGACGGCAGATCTGGTCATTGTGATGAAGCGCGGAAGCATCATGGAGAACGGAACGCCGGAGATTCTCATGGAACAGGAGGATAGTTTGTTTGCGTCCTTCGTCAGGGCTGACATGTAAAGTCACTCATCTCCATCGCCATGGTTACTCCATCCAGCACCCGTTACACCAGTTTTGGCCTTAAAATCCCAGCATCCATTTTTGCCTGTGCTTTCACAAGGAATGGACTGACCTACAGATGAACTCTTATTTTATATGAAACCTAGTATTATATTTGTTTAGCCTTTTGTTATATTTACGCTCTTTTTCTATGTTTATGAAATGTAATCTAACACACACGAGCAATAGTCATTTATCTACTGTGTTTTAACTAGTACCAACACTGTACAGAGGATGTCTGTCCTTCTGAGGTCCGACACTCTTCAGATCTGTCTGTCTGAAGTGCATTGCTGATACGTATGTACAGAAGGACACACTGAGCTGGATCCCCTAAGCCTGCGCTCTCACATGCCTGGAGAGAATTGTGGGTCCTCATTTTTTAGGGGGAGTGGCACAATGTCCATCAAATATACCCTAATGTTTTATTTACACCGTATATATAAAGCAAGTTTATTTTAGAATTGTTTATTATATTCCTCTTATGCAACTGCTTAACCAAAATCACATTTTGCTTTTCTGTGGTTTGTGTGGTGGCTTAACATTTTTGCACAATCTGTGTTTTTAAAAAAATCAGTTTTTTTAAGCATTTGCTCCTTACTCTAAGCCATAAAGTAAATTCTAAGAAATCTCAGGCCATTTTACCCCAAAACACACAAATGGGCTTTTTCATGCAAATATTACATAGTTTTCATTGATTTGGGGGAATATGACAGACATTTAAAAAGACATTTTCACAGTCAAAAATGTACAACTAAAAAAGCATTTTTAAGTTCGATTTTATTGCATGACTTTCTCTTGCAAAATATAGTCTTCTGAATACGTTTACATTTACGAAACTAGTTTCAAGTAAAGAACAGGTTTAAGATGCCTTCTCACATGCTGTGTTTTATTAAGTTTTATCATGGAAATGTCATAACTAGTCTGCAGTCTCTCTACAGCCAAGAGATATATTGTACACAAACAGTCGGTTTCTCTCACATTTCTTTCATGGCATGCCAATCTGTACCACTTGCCAATCTTCTCTTGTACCTTTAAGCCATCAGCTTATTTTAACGCTCTGCTTTCTGGAACGATCACAGCCAAAGATGCTGTAAATCAGCTGCGTTGTGTTGAATGTCACCGCTTAGCGTTTCGCTGTGGGAAATCTTTCTTCGTTGGATGCTTACTGGCACATGCAGTGGTTGTGTGAATATCTGCAGTGAGCTGTTGTGATGTCACACCTGAGTGCTGATATTCCGGTAACTTGTAAATACAACCACGTGCGTAACACTGCGGACGACACGCTTCACAAGTGTAAACAGAACAGAACGGAACATCTGTAAGCCAACACAGAGATGGGGATCTGAATCAGGCTCCGATTCAAACTACACTCAGACTTGGTAAACATTTGCATGTTGGTCACAATGAACTGTTTTAAAATGTACATATGTAATTATGACATTTGTACCGTTAGCATTGAATAGATTATATACTGTGTGCCTGATTTTTTACATATGAGCTGCAAATAAAATTGCTTCGTGTGCTTATTACTCTGTTTGCTTGAGAGTCATTGTGTAAAACTGGTTATCATAAATTTCACATCAGTGAATATTTGTTAAGTTTTTAAAGTAATGTAGAAGCATGCTTTAAATTGTAGAAAATCGCAACATATAAAACTTAATTTATTAATTTTATTTCTTTGTACATATTTCATGCCCTAATCCAAGACCGTTTTGAACTGTTTGGCATATCTATACAAAAATCATTGGTGAGGAGAGAATTTGTGTTTAATTTTGACTTATCTTACTTATATGTGTGATAACTAGCACAGACCTCCCGTCTTAGTGTAAGGTCTCTACCTTACTGTCAGCATGAATACAGTAGAGTACAGCATACAGTGACACGTCAATACTGATACTGTAGGGGGTCAGATTAGGTAGAGAAACATATTATCTCTCTCCTTATAATAACAATCTGATCTTCACACAAATTAAGACTTATAGAGGTTTTCTGAGAACCTACACACACCATTTCAAATCCCTTAGATAAAAACTCAACAAAAATAGTTTGCTACACAGCGCCCTCTTCTGTCTACATTTTCCCTAATTTATAAATCTTTAATCTAAGACTTCGTCACATTTACGTGCATAAGGCATATTTCGCATGCATATTATGCATATTATAATGCTTTTTAAATAATAATAATGAAAATAATAATAAAAAACTCTACAATATATCCGGCTATTGTGGGACTTGTGTGGCCAATTTGTTGAAATTTTGTTACTTCATAAGCAGTTTTATTCTTTCAATTTTAAGGGCGGATATATTTAATATAACTTTTAATTAGTCTTTAAAAGACTCTTCTCCAGTGCGACGGGTTTCTCATGGCCAGCAGGAGAGTCATGTACCGCCCATGTGCGTCAAAGTTAGCTAGACTGCCGGAATCATCACAAAGATACTTTAAAGAAGTCTATACGCGGTTCGTCGTTTCTGTTCCGATATCTCGTTGTAGTTTATTGTGTAAAAAGGGGCGAAACACAGGTTAAAGTCTTAGAACAACTTTCTTGATTTGATTAGAGTTAGGGAGAAGATGCAGGATGGTTATTAAACTGCAGCTGCGCGTTTGACAGTCGTGGGACTCTTGGAGAGTCATTATTCTGGACCATCTGCTCTGACATGCTCCAGTAATGTTGCCACGTAAAAGTATCATTCCTGAGGAGTTCGCTGTGCCGGCGCTCGTGTCGCGGATTCCCCGCAAGCCCGTGTTTAGAGACCGCGTTAACAAAGCGCGCTTCATCGCCAAGAGCGGCGCTTGTAACTTGGCGCACAAAAACATACGCGAGCAGGGTCGATTCCTGCAGGACGTGTTCACCACTCTGGTGGATCTCAAATGGCGTTTCACCTTGGTCATTTTCACCATGACTTTTCTGTGCAGCTGGCTGCTGTTCGCTATGGGATGGTGGCTTTTGGCTTTTGGACACGGGGATCTGGACCCCAACCGTGAATCAGGCATAGAGCAATGTGTCACTAACGTCAAGTAAGTGTCATTTTAGTGAGTTTATGACATGCATTATTACTACTGGATTATGTTCGTGTGGTTGGGGGACTATTAATGCACAAACGTGTAAAAAAGAAAACGGCAGTATTTCTTACAAAACTGCACGAAAGAACGAAATGTTAAATTAAAAGGTTCTCAAATGTATTTTATACCTGGAAATTTATTTAATGAAATATCAAGATCAAAAAACAATAATGAGTTAATTAATAAACAGACAGATGAATGTACTCACAATGGCACCGTAAATAATGTTTCTTTATTCTAAAGTGTGCATAGTTTAGGGATAAATTGATCATTTTAATAGTTGTACTGTTTGTTGATAACAGCTTGTTTAATAATGTGTGAACTCAGTAGTAAAAACGAATTAAACCATTTTGGTAACACTCGCTTTTCTCTTTTTCAGTTCCTTCACATCTGCCTTTCTCTTCTCCATCGAGGTCCAGGTGACCATAGGTTTCGGAGGACGCATGATCACCGAGCAGTGTCCCACAGCGATAGCGTTCCTCATATTACAAAACATCATAGGGCTGATCATTAATGCCGTAATGCTCGGCTGTATCTTTATGAAAACAGCCCAGTCCCACCGGCGCGCTGAGACTCTTATCTTCAGTCGCCACGCTGTGATTGCCGTGCGCAACAACCGCCTGTGCTTCATGATCCGGGTGGGCGACCTGCGCAAAAGCATGATTATTAATGCTGTAGTGCGTCTTCAAGTGGTCCGAAAGACCACCACGCCGGAAGGAGAGGTCATACCTATCCACCAGATCGACGTTCAGACAGAAAGCGCCGTGGCCAGCAACAACATCTTCCTGTTGGCACCCCTGATAATATGTCACGTCATTGATAAAGACAGTCCTCTGTACGATCTTTCGGCGATGGAGTTACAGTGTAGTGATCTGGAGGTTATTGTGATACTGGAAGGCGTGGTGGAGACCACGGGCATCACCACTCAGGCTCGCACTTCATACGTGGCCGAGGAAATCCAATGGGGGCACCGCTTCGTGCCTATAGTGACCGAGGAGGAGGGTGTGTACTCGGTGGACTATTCAAAGTTTGGGAACACGGTCAAGGTGGCCACTCCGCGCTGCAGCGCCCGTGAGCTGGATGAGAAGCCGTCGATTCTGATACAGACGCTCCAGAAGAGCGAGCTGTCGCACCAGAACTCTTTGCGCAAAAGAAACTCAATGCGCCGAAATAACTCGATGCGTAAAAGCAACTCCATGCGCCGCAACAATTCGGCCCTCTCTGTGCCAAAAGTGCAGTTTCTGACACCGGAGGGTGGGCAGAACATCATTTCTACATGACTAGAGGCCTGTCCCTTCTGGTTAGCTATTTTCACTTGTCTCTCCTTAAACCTAACGAGCCCTTGTCTCGGTCTTTACAACTTCCTTTTCTGTTCGTTGATCATTTTGTCATTGTTTACGTTTTCGAATGATAACAGAGAGGTACCCGAAAGTTTGATGTTTTTGTAGTTAACACAGATAAATGCACTTTTTGTAACACTTTTATATATTATAAATGTCTATTTTACACATATTTCGTGTTTTGTTGATACTTTACAGCAACAATATGAAATAAAATCATAAGCAAACGTTTAGCGATCTAATTTTTAGGTGATTTCTTACTATTTTTTTACAATTGCTTTAGAAAACAACGATCTGGTTTAATTACTGTTAAACCAATTATTCTGTTTAATACTATTGCTAAGTTTAGGTTTATAATTGCATAATGCATTTTATAACTGCAATTGCCTCTTATGTGCCCAATAAAGCATTTTGCCTGACCTGTGATTATATTTCAATACACTCATAATAGAACCCTAATACATTAATTAGGATTATTAATATAACTGGAGCATTAGGTAAAGATATTTAAAATATATATATTTTTTTCTGATATTGGATTGTATTGCACACTTTGTATTTAATGGTCACAAAAATAATGATAATGAGGGCCTCTGGTGGCGAGCTGGTGAAACTGGAGGTATTGTTGGTGACCCCTGGCGGTGGTATGGTGGAAATGTAGGTGTTTTTTGTTACCTCTGGTGGCGTGATGCTGGAACTACATATATAACAGTGTCAAAAGCAGTCGAAGCATCGTAGTGATTAGCAAGGGAATTATGACAAATAATATTGTTAGTCGCCTTTCTGCAGGCTAAAAAACATCCGAACAGCAACCGAATGGCAGGTAAATACACGACTGGTGGTCTTATGTTGCGATTTGGTGAAAGAAAGAACTGTATCATCGTGTGATTATTGAAGACGGCGCATTGAACGAAGTTAGCCATTAAACTAGGCGAACTGACCCAGTTTTACCGTTGCAATAATATATTGTGTCCACTATATGACGATATTTATTGAATGAGTTTTAAATTATGTTTGACATTGTACGTAAGCATGTGAATGTGATACTCCAACAGCAAGCTTAACATCTTTGTCAGCTGTAGATTGTGCCTCAGAGGATAATCTACCCCATTCAATTTGATGCTTATCTCGTATGTAAACATGTTATTTACTGTATCGTGTAGTTTACCAAATATTTAAGGTTTTAAAAAACAACTTTTAAATCACATGGAAAAACTACGAATAAATAACGCCCTCTGGTGGTCAGCCGCAGTTCTGCAATGGAGAAAATGGGATGCGCGTTAAAGGAGTTAAACACGCTTTGCGTCTTACTGCATTAAACTGCCACTGAAGTTTAACCAGAGGAACGTGACTTAGATTTATATTTATACAGATCCATACGCGTGAATCAGTCTAAATCGCACTCGTTTGAGATCTGGAAGGCACTTTGTGACGAGTACGCTTCGAAAGTGTGGATTATATCCCATCATGCACTGCGTGTGGCTAAGAATGACTACATTTATATTAAACACACATGTAAACGCACGTTGATTTCACGAAGTAATTTTACTGTTGCATTTCCAAAATCAGTCCATCTCACTAGTGACCTTATCCAGATGAGAGGGACTCGTGTATTATCGAACCCTTTAGGTAACTCGTAGGGTCTTTGGTGAGGACCCGTTCCTGGTGTTAGTATCTTTAGCTTTGCGCAGTGGCAGTATCGTAGCCTATGAGGTTTATCCGAGGCGCGATTATTGCTAATTGAAAACTTTACCCAATACCCCGCCGTGACGACTTGAAATATAGTCGGCACTGGCAATTTTTGACGGTCTCTACGGAGACTGATTTCGCTGGTTTAAAAATAGAAATAATAATAATAGATGTAACAGAGTAGATCTCACAGTGTTACAACACTTAAGTTTAGCAAATAAAGTGGTCATTTTATTTCTGTTTTATCTGGATGTTTGTGCAGTTCAACTTAATATATTAAAAAATATATTTTTTATTTTGCAAATCACGTTTGTGCTAAAATTATTTGCATGCTATGTATAATACGTAAATCGTGATTTAGATAAAACTGGGATACACAGTTAAAACTCACATTAGCTTTTGGGCCGTTGTGGATTATTTTTAGAGTTTAATTCTTGTGTCGTCGTCTGTAAAACGTACGTATATTTATTCAAAAGTACGCATAACCATTTTAGCTTTATAGCTGTTTGCATTTGATTATAATCCTTCCGACGTGTACAGGATTTTCCGGTTACAAACGGATGTACTACCGTAAGTCTTAATACATTTGTGCACACACTTTCCCGAAGCCATCTGTTTGCGTGAAGTCGTATATTTAAGTGTGTTTTATTTCTTTAAGTGTGTATATATACACACACGTAACTTTTGTAGTATGGCATGAATATATAATTGTATTACTGTTCAATAAAACACGCGTTTGATAGTGCGCGTTGTTGAACGCGATTACGGTAAATGACTAGGAAGTGTTGCGCTTGTCATCTAGTATATATACACAGCTCACGTATAGATATAGACACGTATAGATTCATTGAGTCGGAATGACGTAGTCGCAATTAACAGTTTAATACTAATCGTGTAATTAAACGTACAATTTAATTCTACGTAGAACTTAGAAACGACGTAGAATTTGGAAACACTACTCTGCTTATATCTTTTATACGCAAATACTATTGTTTGGCGATAGTAATGGCCGCTGCTAGGAAGAACGGTAAACGAATGCAAGAGGACGATCATGGGAACAGATCCTTCACAAAACGCGTTAAAGTAAACTCCGACAATTCGAGACACATCGCTGCTCTTATTCTTGCCCGAGGTGGAAGCAAAGGGATCCCACTAAAAAATATTAAGATGTTGGCGGGGGTACCTCTGATCGGATGGGTCATCAGAGCAGCTCTGGATTCGGATGTTTTTAACAGGTGATTAAATGAACTGTGTCGTCACTTCTTGATTGGCAGTACTCCATAATAATGATACGGTGTTTTGTTTATCCTAATGCCTGTGTTTTGTCCTCTGGACGGTTTTGCAGTGTATGGGTGTCTACCGATCACGATGAGATTCAAAGAGTGGCAGAAGCTTGGGGTGCCCAGGTGCACAAAAGGAGTCCAGAGGTGTCCAGAGACTCATCGAGCTCGCTTGAAACCATTCAAGAGTTCTCCAGACAACACAAAGGTGAGCCAGAACTGGAAAACAGGCTTGTCTGCCTTTAACCACAATGGAATTCAAAGCACAATGGAATTCAAAGGTGTAAGGGGTGAAACTTCAGCTTGTAAAACAGGTGTGACCACTTCTCCTTGTAATACATAGTGAAACGCATATGCCACGTTACACTTGGAAGCGTCATAATGCTGTCATTCGTATTCATTGACTACTGCGTCTGCGTCACTCATTCTTTCAGTAAATAAAACTCAAGCACAGATGACTGAAGTTGACGAATCTTAATGCAATGAATTGTCTGTTAATCAGAATGACACATACGTTTACAATTATAATCATGCAACTCTGTTGTATTGAAATTCTAATTAAATAGATTTTTTCATTGCAGCGTTTATAGTGTATTGATCATATTGAGTGTATTCATAGACTTGACCCAATAAAGTCATGGTGGTTAACTGTAATCTGATGTTCTCTGGCAGAGGTTGATGTCATATGTAACATCCAGGCCACTTCTCCATGCCTGCATCCGTACCATCTAAAAGAGGCCCTGGAGCTCATGACCAAGCAAGGGTTTGATTCGGTCTTCTCTGTGGTCCGGCGACATCACTTTCGTTGGCAAGAGGTCAAGAAAGAAGGTTTGTTGAATGTTTGTATTCAGCATTAAATAGAACAAGAGTCACATGCTACCACAGCTTTCTAAAAGCACAAATATTAGCTTTTGGAGACGCATGCAATTCTATTCATAAACTTGGTATGAATACTTGAACACTTGGTATGAATACTTGAACACTTGGTATGAATACTTGGTATGAATACTTGGTATGAATACTTGGTATGAATACTTGGTATGAATACTTGGTATGAATACTTGGTATGAATACTTGGTATGAATAAACCCAATGGTTGTGGGTTCGATTTCCAGGGAACAAATGCGCTGACAAAATGTATAATTTGAATACTCTGTAAGTCCCTTTGGATAGAAGCCAAATTGTGTATTTTCTTCTCCAGAGGACATCTGCACTCGCCCTCTGAACCTCAATCCAGCTTGCAGGCCGCGACGTCAGGACTGGAATGGAGAACTCTGTGAAAACGGCTCCTTTTACTTCGCAACCAAAGATCTCATAGAAAGAGGATTACTTCAGGTAGTAAAGGTTCACTGGTCAAACTGTAGAACGAAAGACTTTAAAACCCATAAAGCCGACAGTCTTCATGTCATACAGAATTCTGTATGTATATAGGTAGTATATTTTATGAAGTATATTCTTCATATCTTCCAGTAGTCTGATGTTTGATTTTTTGCTACGTTTTACAGGGTGGGAAGATGGCGTACTTTGAGATGTTGCCCGAGTACAGTGTGGATATTGATGTGGACATAGACTGGCCTGTAGCTGAACAGAGAGTGCTGAGGTAACTGTATACCCCCAGTTCATATATTAAAATACAAATACTGTTGTTTTTAGTAGGGCTGGGCGATATGGCTAAAAACTGTATCACGATATCAGTGTTTCATATCGATCGATAATTATCGATGATATTTTTTATGACCCAATTAAAATAAGGACCAGGAGAAAAATATATTACATTTAAACATTTTTATTTTAAAATTAACCTTCCTTTGATCATAATCCCCTCAAAGCATCTGGCTCCAAAGGGTGAGCACGGCTAAGGTGGTACATCAAGTTCGTGGTATTACCAGTCTTGGCGGGGACGACGGTCTTGCATAATTTGCAGACGACATTGGTCTGACTACGAAAAACTGCCATACTGGCGAGCTGACTTTTCCTCTTTTATTTACAATTTCCTCGCTTGCTGCGGCTTTTCTGCTTATGAAGAGGAATCCAGCAGACCAGCACGAGACAACGATATGGCGCAACCAAACTGGAAACTGTTACATGATTGGCTGTTAGCGTGTCACTCCCTACGTTGCTAGGTTACCAGAGAGCGAGTGCCTTTGTTAATGCNACCAAACTTGCTTCGCAACCTCTGTTTTCTTCTAATGAAGAATAAAAAAAATATAGAACGTTTTATCGAACACATTTTTTATTTATATCGATCACGTGTCTATCGCAATGCATATTGTTATCGTTTTATCGCCCAACCCTAGTTTTTAGTCACATTTTAGTGTTCGGGTAATGGTATCATTACGTACAGACTGCCGAGTAATGCAGCTATCCGTGCAGCTGTTGTATTTGCACGTTACTATTTTAATATTATCATAAATTTAATTAAAAATGCACATTGTTTTCTGTAGCACAACTTAGCATACATGCAGCTCAAAACACAATATCGAGTCATATTAATGAAGTTTAAGTTTACGTGGGAGTATTTGGAGTAAATCGAAACAAGTTTTAAATCTACTTGATGCTTTGTTAGCAAATACGCATTTCTGTGTGTGTGCGTGAAACAGATTTGGTTACTTCGGAAAGGACAAGCCTGAGGTGGTTAAGCTTCTGCTGTGTAATGTGTCTGGATGTCTGACAGATGGTCAAATCTACCTGTCAGTGAACGGAGAGGAAATGCTGTCCATCAACTGCAGAGACCAGGCCGGAATCCACATGCTGATGAGAGAGAAAGTGGAGGTGATTTAGGCTTAGAGGTTTCTGTAGCTGTTTGCACCTTTGTGTTACCTTCCCCAGTGACCACCCCCCATCTGAACTAGCTTTACATAACAATAGAACCCCCCCCCCACGCCTTTGTTTTTGCCTTGTAATTTCCCATCATGCAACTGAGGTTCTTATTTCTTGTCTTTTAATTAAGCAAAACTTTGTTAAAAAATGTTAATTAGTAGTTCACTTTTTATACAGACTTCATACAGTTTCTGTAGCTGTCTGTTTTTGTACATTTAGTGATATTCAGCGAGTTACTGCAAGTCACCATTCACAAGCACATGGGCAGAGTTACACTAGTAGTCAGGGCTGTCCTCTGTCTGGTTTATCCTTGCGCAGTGGCAGTATCGTAGCCTATGAGGTTTATCCGAGGCGCGATTATTGCTAATTGAAAACTTTACCCAATACCCTGCCGTGGCGACTTGAAATACAGTCGGCACTGGCAATTTTTGACGGTCTCTACGGAGACTGATTTTGTTGGTTAAAACAGAATCTATATAGTTATTTGTATTGCATAGGTTAGTATACAAACACCCACAAAATGACACATTTAAAATGTTGATTTTATGTTT
>JAZGTJ010005827.1:0-26440 GCA_036877575.1 Botia almorhae
ATGATAGTGGACATACTCTGTCTAGACAAGATGTTAGAGTAGAGCAGAGTGTGTTAGTAGCGTTGTCAGTATCAAGTGAGAGGAGTTTGTTAGGAGAAGGGAGCGCGGATGAAACCATAGTGGAAAGTCTAATGGGTGAGCGCAGGCGTAGGTTTTTTTTTTGCGAAAGGAGACCTGAGGAGGGGTGTGGGTGAGTTCGGGAGTGATTTGGATTTTAAGGGTGAGGAGGAAATGATCCGATGTGTGTAGTGGAGTGACCAGTGTGTCAGTAGTAGAGCAGTGTCTAGTGTAAATGAGGTCGAGCTGGTTACCGGATTTATGCGTAGCTGAGGTTGGCACTCGGTTGAGGTCAAAGGAGGCAAGAAGGGTGTGAAAGTCAGAAGCTTGAGGCTTTTCAAAGTGGATGTTGAGGTCACCAAGCAGCAGTAGAGGAGTGTAGAGGAGAACAGCAGACTGACAATTCCAGAGGCCCACCGAGAGAGTTAGTTGTGTATCAGAAGACATATGTATGATACACAGTGTATGACAAACATATACAGAGAACACAAATAACACATTCCTTGTACAGTTGCCAAGTATTTATGTAACCGGTATTTTGAGGTTTCTGCCTGACACATTTGTTTAGGAATATGCAAAATGAGGAGAAAAGATTGGCTTGCTGTGGCTCATGGGTGTGGCTGCAGCTGAAGTTGGTGGAACGTCAGAAAAACGTTCTCACTCACGTTTTAACAAGGACAGAAAGTGCCATAAAACCATCATGTACGGTATGGGATTGGTTTCCAGTCACACCTCTGGAATGAAACCTTCCTCATTTTAACCAATTTCATTTAAAAAGGTTGTTGCTCAACATTTAAGAAAACATGTTTTCCCACCTATATACCAAGTCCCAAATTACCATTGTTAAATCATGTTAAATTATTACCCTAAATCCAGAATATGTGAGTAGATATGGGAAGATAATCTATTATAACTCAAACATTATAACTGCATTGCTTCAACCCTGTGATGGTAATTTATATACTTCTCATTTGATGAGATAACTAAATACATTCTGATAGTACCACTCAACTTCAATGATTAGTAACCCGTGAATTAAACATGTTTTTTGGAATGACAATTCAGCCCTGTTACGCTCCATATGGTTGCTGGTAACAGGGCGGAATATCATTACACCAAAGCACATTCTTCTTCACTATTAATACTTATGTATTTGTGGTAGTACATTTAAGGGGAGGAAGGCTGTGGGTCGAATCAAATCTGGTTTTAAACAGGGCTGAAAGAGAAGGGAATTAAAACATCATCTTTCTGTTTATACCTCTTCATTTCTGTATTCCATTTTCCACGTGTTTGTTAGGCAAGCCTAAAACATGTTAACAAGGATCTCACATTTGAAGAGCCCCCAAGGAATCATTGGTCCTCCGAAATGCTGTTGGGTGGGGTCCTTATAAGATGTATTTAATAACTCTTTAAAAGGTAAGTGTTGCCTAAGGGCTGGGCTTTGACCATGTGCAGCTATATATGAAACAGGACCTGTCTTTGAAGTATTTGAACCGAATGAAGTATCTGCTGTCGTTTAACCTCTCGTGTTCATACCTGTGTGATACAACAGGACAAACTTTTAACCTGCGTTTTGCTAAAAGCGACCCACTAAAAGTTAGATAACCTTGAACCCAAACTTGAGAAGTTTAACAACAGAACGTATGCAGGCAATACGATGATTTGTGAACATTCTTAACAAGAGCACAAAGCTAAACCAAACTATCTGAATGAAACTGTAACAAAATACCAGTATTTAAATACCAGACCAAACCATCACACCCAACCAACGCCTTAACAAAAAATCCCATTTTCACCTGCGACTCGTATATGTTCAATTAAAAGCATTTAGTAACTGTTGCTTTCTCATACCTGGCAGTAATTTGTGGCTTTAAAACAAAGAGGTGACGTAAACAAATAATACATGATGTTGCTCTCTCCAGAGGGTGGAGATTTGTCACCCAGCCCTCTAATATAATGTGGGTGCGATTCGTACTGTTAATAAACCTCATGTTGTGATACAATACTGTAGAAACTCGTATATCATTGAAGAGTGCCTCAAGACTCTGTTCCCAAAACAAAACAAACATGTTGCATTATATGCTGGCCAAAGCGTTTCTTCCACTAGATACAAAACCAGTTCTATCAGTTTAAAGAATTGAGGTTTGGTTGACTACTCAGAGTCTGTTAATGAAGATTTATGAGAAATACAGATAAACCTGCATCCTGTAACCTACACCATAACCTCAGTACCAAATACTTTTTGCCTATTGTTCAGTACTGGTTTTTATGACAGCTGACGTATGTTTTCTATTAGCTTACTAAAATATCTTCATGTCTTCACATAAAATAGCTATAAATATATATAAATATATGTATGTGTGTGTGTGTAGTTGATTGTTAATGTTAATGTATTATGATATTGTTATTCATTATTAAATATACAGTATATATAAAGCATATACACTTATAAATGTATATATAGTTACATATATTTATATTTGGCTATACAACTGTATATAATAACTACATATATATATATATATATATATATATAATCGTGTAGTAGTTATAAATAGTCATTATTACTTTAATAAATATACTGTAAATTTGGGGAAGAATTCTTTCTTATTTATTTTGCAAAGTCCATATTCTTTTCTCTGTCATTGCGAACACCCTCCTCATTTGCCACCCGTCGTAGTTTCTTTGATTTGTTTCAGCCTCATCTCCGCCGTGGGGGTTTTTGTACGTTTCAACAGAAAATTCCATTGTGTAAATGACTAACTGTACAGGTTTAGAGGGTGTTAAATTTCATGTATGTGTTTGCACACGTATGTGCTTGTGTTCTGTACCTGTGCAGGTGACACGTGCTCATGTGTCCAGGTGTGTCCACATGAGTTACCATCACTAATTGAGGTTTTACTTCGTTCTAAATAAGCAGGAAAGTAAGATAATATACACAACTTTTGTGTGTCTATTTGTGTAACTATGTTTTGGACTTGTGAATAAATCACTTATGATTCAGGCTCAACTAAATGAATGTCAAATCACTGTATTTAATACAAAATCTTCTCTTGTATAACAGCTGATTTAATCATTTTGAGGTGTTGGATGTTTTTAATATCGTTGTTGATTCATGACAATCAGCTTTATTGTTCACACCCCGACATGAGATAAGAACAATTGTCTTAATCTCCATGACATCATGAGATGAATTTTGATTGGCCGGAAAATAAAAATCCATGGAAGCAACGATGACATCATGGAGCTACATTCTAAACATACATTTTTTTCTGTTTTAGGCGCGACGTATAAAGTAATGAACTACACTGAACTGACTTCATTTACATTTCAAGGGTGTTTGTCAAACATCTTTTCCATTACGGATCTCTGCCCAGATTGTCTTACCTGAAGATATTTGGGCTAAGGTGTTTTCTATTGTGCACGTACAAAGGAAGATGACAACATCTGCTTTATTATTGTATTGTGCTCATTAATTATTGACAAACAGGCTCGTCTGCTGTATCAGAGGTTAAACCTGAAAATCCTTCTGTGCCAGTTCATAACACCCACCCACTAACTCACCCACATACCTAGTCACACTTTTTAAAACCGTGCATCTTAACAAGGTCACGATAGATTGACATACAAACACATGTACACAAGACTGTGGTGAATTAAACACACACACACCGATGGCTGGCATACTTGTGGGCTTGGAGTGTTGCCAGTATCTTCCACACCCCAACTGCCACAAAAAAAGGAAAATAAAGTCGCAAATGGATGTTATAAAAAATGATCGCGACTGCAGCTGTACATTATGGCTGCGTATCAGCCGACAGAAATACAACATTTGCACAGAACATTTGGCTGAACTAAATTAAAACTGATGCACTACATGAAGTGTGTCAGTATTGTGCTGAAACGCTTTTGGATGGTTCAAACACTTTGAATTTATCTTTAGGGAAGGATTTAGATCATTTTTAAGATGAAAGAAGTTCGGCAAAGAAATTAGATACCTGTCATTTCTGACTAATATGAATACAAATTTTATGAAAAATATACACTGCAAAACAAAATTAACAGAAAATATACTGGTCATTTTCTGCCAGGACATCTTTTGTTAATGTACGTACATTTCTGTTAACCCTGAAACTCAGCAGAATGCAGTGCAAAATTAAATATACTTAAACAGTTAAACAGCTGTAAAAAATCAAAACAGAATTTTTTTCAGATTAATACAGTAAAATGAGCCCTGTTTGTACAGATGACTGTTTTTGAGTGTACTTAAATACACGCTGTGTCTTTAATAATCTGGTTTATGTCTGAGATTTAGTTTTGGTTAGTATAACTTCTGAATGGCTGGTATCTTACAAACATATTAGCCAGCCATTTAATGGTAAGTAAAAACAAACCCTGATTATTATATAACCAAACAACTGTGTGTGTGGGGGGGTGGATGGGGTGAGCGTAACTCTTCTCAATGTCTTCGGTAACGCTGGTTTGAATTTGAAAGGTTTTGTTCTTCTTTATTTATTCTGTTCTAAACAAGACACGGGTTGGGTTCGTGCGCGCTGACGTCATCAGGTACGCGATACTTGATGACACGGCATAATTTCATCCGACAATAACTTTCGCCATCAGCCTATAGACACAACAAAACAAATGCATAAAATATATGTGTTACAATACTTCATAATTCACCATGTTGATACTGTTTCCCTGTTTTTATAACAAGTTCAGTGTACAGCTGTATGCGTCAATCTGTATAAAACGCATTTGAATCTTAAATTAGTTACTCCCCGCAATATCACGACTCGTGGGTGCTTAACAATCTTCTAACATCATTAAAGATTTAACAATTAAACAACGCCTAGCCGTAAATCATGTAGAGTCATTTGTCTTATCCCATTGTTGCAGAGCAAGGCCACCTTTACGCGTGCTTGTGTTAGATCTTTGAAACTGCGAGGCGTGTCTTGCCAGGAAGGGAAAGACAGAGAGAGACTGACAGAGAAGGAAGGAAAGGGCGGAGAGGGGAGAGGCAGGCAGGCACGGGCTGCACACACCCAACCCTTTCTATTCTGCTCCCTCCTGCCTCCGGTTGCGCGTATCTGGAGCCAAGAGCGCGCCTATGAGCGCGCCCCACCCTCACCTCCTGCGACCAGCGCCCGGCCCATCACGTGATGCGCGCTCCGCTCTCCCCGGAGACTTTAAACACTTGGACAAGAGGTTGTTTCGTAACTCGGGGAAGTTTTTTTTAGTACTCAAAAGTTTGCCGTCCCAACTACAAGTGTGTCATTTGGATGTGTTTCACGCTGTTGTGTGACTTCACTTTTGGTCGTCTTGCGAAAACGTACTTACGGCGCACTTTTATTTTGGGGGAATTTTACGCTTAACATCAGCTGGCAAGTAAGTTACTATATTTATCATTAAATACTAAATTTTAATGAAAAAACAGGCGCTCCTGCTTCAGTTACAGCCTTTTGACATTTTATATACATTTTGACGTCAATCTTATGTATAAGATGTATAAGAACGATGTGTATGTTCTTCCATTACTGAAAACCACCAAGTTCATTATAAACGAGTAACGGGTGATATTACATCATTTGTACCCGACTAAAACAACTGAATACATATTAATGAGAGATTATGCGTCCTACATACCTGTATTTTCTTTACCTGTACCTGCAGTTGTTCTTTACTGGGTTTCAAGTTTAATCTTTGGTCTGTTATCTACCATCATAAGTAACAGACATAATTTACAGTCTTGTAGTCCATTTAGATAAGACAGATCGTAAATATAACGTAATTTTAACGCACTAAACTTTACTGGTACGTGCTTCGCTTATTTTGTGTCCATTTGGAGAAATACGAAGAATTTCTTTGTAACACTTTAAGTTACTAAGATAAATAAATAAATAAACTAAAATAAGTAAATACATTTAATTATTAGCAAAATACCACATTTTTTGACAGATCTGCAGTTAATTTACATGTATATAGTTACAATTGTCATTAACCATTGTTTCATATATTTTTTAATATTAAAGTTTTGATGTTGAGGAACTTTGTTTTGTTAGGCATTATGTAAGGTGTAATTACTTATTAATGGCGTTATCGAGTTTATAGTTTAAAGTGTTACAAAGTCTGTCATCGGCTGCGGTACAGCTTCCAGTTGCAGTCTGATTTACCTGTTAAGCGTCATGTGGGTTATTTATAGGTGAATATTATGTTCTGTGTGACAAGATGATGCATGACATGTCCTTAGACTTTTGTTCAGTGTTTGTGGATTCTGGTTAAAAAGACTCACTATGTAAAGTTCTGACTGACTTTCACAATCTCCTGTCAGGTTGGTTTAGAATCAGATGTACTCTGTTCAAAACATTACGGTATGATCAGACTCACTCTGTATAAATGTGCGCGTGGTTGATGTAATAATTGTAGATGCCAAATTGCAATAAAACTCTTGTTCTCTTAGTCTTGTTCTCTCTCTCGCTTTCCTCAGTGAACAATTGTAGGTTGTAAGAACGTTTCCCTAACATTTCCGTCAAGAAATAAAACATCAAAATATGAATATTATTATATATATTATTAACAATATTATAACTATATATATATATATATTATTAACAATATTATAACTATATATATATATATATATATATATATATTGTTCTATGAATGTTCAAAAAGTGCCTTTTTTAGACATTATAATAATGTTACTTTTTAGTAAAACGTTTTTTAATTTCTGTAACATTTTTAAAACGAACAATTTAGTATGAACGTTTTTGATACATATGATAAAAAGTTAAAAAGTTTTACAGAAGTTGCTGCAAGAACTTTTTTTGATAACTTTGAGAGAAGCTTTGGAGAACATTAGGCGATGTTCTGAGAACGTTAACTGTTGGCTGGGTCTCTCTCTCTGGGTCAGTAAGTGTGTTGTATTCTGAGCTTTTATGTTTCAAGGCTGAGGTTTGCGTCACACATTCCATCTGCCACATGGAGCCTCTTTTCCTGTTTTCAGCGGTCGAGGGGGGGCTGCCTGTGGGGAGTGAACACACACACACACACACACACACACACACACACAAGCTATCAGAAACATTTACATTCTCACATTCCATTGTTAAAATCTTTATCTCTTTATCAACGGTTCACAAACTAAGCCCCCATGTGGCCGAGCTCCCGCAGCGCCTTAGTCTCACCACAGTATATAAAAACAATAACATACACCCACAGAGACACGCTTTAGCGTTATTGCTACATTTGGTATATCTGTTTTTAAGATGTAGCTTAACAGTGAGGTTTGCGATTAATATACCCATGTTATGATCATCTTGATTTATTTCTGACACCTGATAAAACTGTTTTGATCTGTTATCTAAGAACAGCGGTCATTGGTTGTGCTTCTTTATCCAGAGTTGTTAAGCTGGTTTCAGGTTTGATGTGGACTTGCTATTAGATCCTGTACTTTGTCAGTTTGGTTTTCACATTTTCTTCCATGTCAGAAATCTGGATCATTCACACAACTGTGCTTGTGTGTGTGTGTGTATATTAACTACTGCACTGGTTTGCTATGTGGAGAAGAGTGTAGATCTGACAGAATTCAGACAGCTTCGACTGTTCAGCCTGAACTCAAACAAAACTCGCAATTCAGGAAACAATAACGATATGTTTATTTACTGGAAATGCCTTTAATTACATGAAACAAAGGCTTGTGATTAAAATAAGAACTATAATTATTATAGAATTAAGTATTAAAATACCTTTCTTTATTTGGTTATGCAATCATAATTGCTGGGATTTGATGGTGTTTCAGTGCTAGTTGTCGCTTCTCTTGTCACCATGACAACCACATCTAGCAGAGCGTGTGTGTTACGCTCTTTATTTTATGAGGTTGATGAGATTAAATGACAGTCGCGTGAATTCGTGTCTGTGTGTTTGTGTGTTTGTGTGTTGTGTGCGATTTGTTGTTGTTAGCTGTGAAAGGTTAATTCACGATTAACAAGCAGACTCAAAAGCCCCGGAGGACAGCTGTCAAAACCTCCGTCCACCTCACTGAATCTTGTTCTCAATGATAGAATTTGTGAGGAAAACACATGAAAATCTGTGCCGTCGCTCTCCTCAGTTATATTTCTCTAGTGAGGTCTGTACGTGTGCCACACGCTGCGGCAACATAAAAAATGTCTCATTTAAAAAATGACCGAGATTTCCTTAGAAGCAGAAAGGCTAAAAAAGGAAAGAGAAATGAAAACTGGGCTTTGTTTAAAAGAGTCTGCCAAACATTTACAATCCTTACAAATCTTCAAGGTGTTGTAGCGCATGCTATGTTCTAGAACTGGAGAGGGGATTTAAAGGGCCAGTACGCCCAAAAAAACAAAATTCTGACATACAGTATATTGATACTTCTTATTTTTAATGAAAATGTTATTTAGTAATATGAAAAATATAGGCCTGGTTACTTTTCACGCCTGTATGACTTTTCTTTCTTGCATGAAGCACAAATAAGAAAAATGCTCTATATGCCGCTGTTTTCCAATGGGGGCCGAGACTGTCAAGTTCTAAAAATGACGTATTATTAAAGTATCCGTATAGCTCTACAGTCGAGTCTTCCCGAGCCATACAATAGCGCTGCGTGAGAGACAGACTGAAATTTAAGACACTATTTGTGATCAGCTGCAGTTCTCAAATGTCGTTTGTGTTCATTAAAAATGTTTCGTCACACCAGGTTTGACGAGTCTGAATATGCGACGTTGTTAATGAGAAACGAGAGGTCTGATTTGATGTTTTCTTTATAATGCTATTTATAACGCTTGACAACATTCCTGTCATTTATGTTATTTCGTGTTCAATGGATTAAAACAATTGAATGTCATTGAGCTAGTCTGTTTTGACTCGTCCTTGTTATTGTATCTCTTTAGCTGTGTAGAACTCTATAGTGTTGTTGTCTGGGGTAGATGAGTGTGTGTATTTGTGTGTATAATCCTGTTTTGTTAACCCACACCTGACCCTCAGGCCTGTGGGAGTGTTTCACAAGCCTGTAAGTGTGTGTGTGTGTGAGTTTGTGACTGCCATTGTCCTTTTGCAATAGTAACCCTGTTTATATGTACGTGTGTGTGCACGTGTAAGTGTCTGAGGGAGCGAGTGTTCTGTTTAGTGGGAGTGTGTTTGGACTTAGTGTACCTAGTATGGATTGTTTTGCATGTTGTGTGTGCTAACAGCACCACCCTAGGTTAATGATTGCATAAAGAGACTTTACATTCATCTCTCTCTCTCTGTCCCTCTCTCTCTCTCTCTCCCTCTCTCAGACTTTGGACTGTAAAAGGTCTCAAATATTACTGAGTTTACCAGTAAATGAATTGCATATGAATTGCATAGAAAACGCGTTTTACTTAAACTTTTAAAGAAATAGTACACAAGTAAAATGCTTTTGCATGCTTTATGTCCCCATTCATTGAAGTTGCAAGGAAAAGAGCAACCAGTACAGTATTTAAAATCTCCCACCAAACAAAGAACGTATGTATGTGCTCGGAATGACAAAATTACAATAAATAAACTTACTCTAAATTAAAATTAAAGAGTGCACAAATAAATACATCATTTTCATACAGATCATTATGTATGTCTTTAAAATCCAAAAAGTGTGCATATGAATCAGCAACCAATATTAAACACAGACTTTAGCTCTTGAGGGTCAGAAAAACTGCTGTTATCTTTGCAGCTGTAGTGTTTGTGGACTTACGTGAACGCATCATCAGCCTTTATGCGTTTACAAGATAATATCTGAGATATCTGATGAGCTTATGCTACTGTACACCTTTCGTCACAAGCCTTCAGCTTCCTTATGTGTATTATAACCCTGTATCTGTGTTATAAAACGAGAGACCCACCTGATTACAGTCCCATATACACCTGCTGTTAAAGACAACCATTAAATGCAGCTGTAAACATGCTTTACAATTAGTGATCTGATGCGTCCTTGAAAACAGTAAAGGTCTACTGGGGATGGAACACGATCAACTAGTCGCCCACCAACCTACTAGTCAGTTAGTCAGGTCAACTACATTTTGAAAATGTGGAGTTTTTTTTACATAATCTAGTCAAATAACTGAGAATTCTGCTCAAACGTCAGACTGGCTTGATGTGGTCGAAAAAGCTCTTTTGTAACATTAGAAACTTATGTACAGTCACGCACGAACGCCGCTCATGGCTGTGATAAGTGATTTAAGTGATAAGTGTTTCAACACCTAACTCGTGCGCCTCGACTCCTGCGTGCTTGGAATGAGGAATGACTTCCTGACTTTGTCTCTGTATTGATGTTGTGTGTGCATGTGACGTGTTCTACCACATGTGTCACGTAGCTAAAGCCACAGATTTGCCTCTGCGTTTTCATTCGGTCAACTTAGCCGATGCAATTCACAATAGGGGTCTATTTTAAAGGTGCGAGATCGTTTATCGCTAATCTTTGCATGTGTGTGTTTCCCAGAATTCCATTGGCGGCAGCCATGCTTATGTGTGATTACCCAATGAAGACAGAAATGGAGACGGTAAGTGCAGTACTTTTCATAACAATTGCATTTATATGTACATTATAGAGTATAAAGTGTGGTTAAATACAGCTTTCCTGTAGCTCAGTGGTTAGGGCATGGTGTTAACAACGGCAAGGTCATGGGTTCGATCCCAGGGATTGCACATGCTCAATGTATAGTGTTCAATGTGTAGTATAATGCAATGGAAGTCGCTTTGGATAAAGGCGTCTGCCAAATGCCTAAATGTAAATGTTAAACAAATAAGTTTTAATAAGCCAAAAGGGATCCCTTCTATTAGCTAAAGTAAGTTGTTTTTGGGCAGGCCTGAAAGGTTCCTCAGACTTTCTGAGGCTTGTCTGGTTCTTAAGATCTGGTTTACGTGATTCTAAAGACACTTTCCGTTTCCAGTAACAAAACTGCCTTACCAGCTAACACACAATGAGCTGCCTGGCACACAGCCGTCTAAGCACCCTGGTCTCAGGTCATCAGCGTGCGTGTTCGTTTAAGTGCAGTTTTAATGTGCCAGAGAACCCTTGAATTCTAAGCAATAGCACAAGATTTGCAGAGAAGTGGAGTGAAGACAGGAAAGTAGGGGTACGACAGGAAGTGACCCGGGTCAGGCTTCAACTCAGTTCCCCATGAGCCCACAGTGCGTGTATGTGCATAGTCCACTGCTTTGCCTTCTCATACTTGCTCTCATATTCTCTATCTTGGACAACTACAGATGGCCATGCATTCCTTTCTTATTAGGTTAGAAGTTTATGTGGGGTGGGAAGTTGAATTTGGCTCGAACTCAGTCATTCAGTGTTAGAAAATCTTTTCCTTGTCGGTTTAAATTCTGTGGAGTCAATTGCTGCTCCACACAGCTGCTTTATGTGATGTGTGTGTGTGTGTGTGTACATACATGTAAATGTACCAGTATGCTGGAAGATTATTAATAATATTTCATCTCTCTCTTTCTCTCTCTCTCACAGTCATTATATCAGACTTACCCCACCCTGATTAATCCACCATCAGAGGCGTTTAGAGTCGTTCTGTCATCTTCCGTGCCTACTACACCCACCACCCATCTGTACCCCGCTCACTACCACCCCAGTTATCAAACACACTACACTTACAACAGCCCCCCTCACACACAACCTCACGATCCTCATCACTCTCAAAACGAACCCGTCGACCTATCTGTCAGCAAAAGATCATCCGCTTCATCTCCGTCATCATCTCTGTCATCATCACCCAGAGCCACGCCCCCTTCCCCATATGAGCGCATCAGCCCGGTCACGCGTCCTTATTTCGGCTCGGGATCCGTGACAGGAAGTGTTTCCGGGTCATCCCAGACAAGACAGCCACCAGTGGCTCATCCTATTTCTGCGGTAAGAATCCGGGTTTTACCGTACAGCGTACTGTGTTAGCGGGATGGTACCGCACTGCAACGTTTACTGGATACTCAAACCTACTTGCATTCATTTCCTTATGATAAAAAAGAAAAAGTTGATGATAATAAAAAAATCGTATTACCAATGTCATGCCTATGAGTCTGGCATAAAAAAAAATATTGCCAGACAATCAAGCGTTTGAGTGTCAGAATATACCGGTATTGACAACAACCAGTATTGACATTAATAAGCATCATTATTGATAGCTGTCATGATAATACCCTTACTGTGAATTATTTTGGCCATGATAGATCTGATATTGTGAGATATTGCCATTACTCAATATTCATGACCAAATGAACATATGTTTAAAAATCATAGTCAAAAGGCCAAGATATGTGCACGGCCCATGTTAAATTAGTCAATGATAACTATTGCCCCTGTTGACGTATTATTATTATTATTATTATTGTTAAATAAAAAATGATTTAAACTGTACTGTGTATTTAAAGCATTATATTTGTACACTTTAAATCTTTATAAACTGTACAGTACATGTGTTGTTTCTTACACCTCTGTGGGTGTTCCTACTTTACAGCAGGTTTTGACTCCCTTCATACAAAGTTCCGGCATCATCCCCGTTATGCTGCACTCATTACCTGTGGTGTACCCCTCGTCCCTGCACCTGCCCCCCTCCATTATGATATCCTCCGTCCCACCTGAAGATCCTGCCGGCCACAAACAGTGTATGTCATCACACTGTATCACACACACGCAAGATGTGTCATATTTATATCTGATCTGGAAGCAGATCATTCACGCAATCTCATTCACTCATTAGCGTTACGTGCGTTCGCATACTTAATTGGTTTGTCTCTGTTGTCCCCAGTCCCAAAGATAAAGTCAGAAAATACCCCTGACCACCGTGATGTCATCAAGCCAATCAAAACCGAGCCCCGCCCTGAAAACTCTCAGGATCCCCACGACCAGGAAATGACCTCATCTGTCATTACTGTCCCACAGGGTTACGAGTGAGTCCTTAAGCCTTCACAGAAACACACACACACACACGTGTGCACATTTGGAATCACCATTTATTGTCACTGGTCATTATTGCATGGGAACTTCAATGGAAGTGTGTTTATGTGTGGATGTCTGTGCATTTGAGACAGGCCACAGCTTGTCATTTTATGAGGTTTTGCTGCATGTTTTTAAGCTGCATAACATTTACAGTGGCATCTATCTACAGTCAACACTGTACGTCTGCTCGTAACAACCTCCCACTGCACTTCATATACAGTAGAAACCTGTAATTACACAGACACAGCCATACTGACTTACAGTAAGATACATAAAATACACATCTGTCTATCATAAACATTTGAAATATGAGGACAGTTTTTTGGGATGAGACTGTCTGACCCACATGTCATTTCAAATGGATTTGGCACACAGTTCTCTTCTGATCATGCAGAATTCAAATACTGTATGCATACTTAGCTAGTTTTATGTTGTGGAAATGTCCCCTAATGTTTCCATTAAATAACGAAAACATTAAAAATGTTATTTTGAAATTTCTAGGAACATTCAAAACGTCCATTGTTGTAGATGTTGTGTTAACATTGTTGTTTGGTTGTAATAACGTTATTCCATTTTTTAAATTCTGATTACCTGAAATTACTTAGTGGAATAAAGGTTTAGATATATGCTATCTAACGTTTAAAAAACGTTAAAACTAACATTACCGCAAGAGCATGTTTTGATAACTTTAAGGAACATTAGCCAACATTCCGAGAACGTTCCCTGTTAGCTGGGTGTGTGTGAGAACACTCTTGCATCAGATATTTCTTGCTGTTGCTCTGATAAAATCTCCCAGCATGCATTTCAGAGACAGCATGTCTCTTTAAACCCTCACGGGGAAGGAACCTATCCGTGTGCGAGCTGCAGTTTTGTGTGTCTGCGCGATGTCTTCCATTGGGTGTGCTAGAGTCAAACACACAACCGTACGAAACCGTTGAAATATAGAAAAAAGCGACATTTTCATGGAAGGGTGGAGAGATCCACTGATGGAGGGAGGAAGGGAGGAGGAAGCTAGAGTGATAATTTTACATTGGGTGTGGTGCCAAAAAAAAGCTACTTTTAGGAACAAATTCCAGAAAGTTGGGAAAATGAGCAAGAAAGACTTTAAACGATATAGAGATAACAGGAAGGGAGGGAAAGGTGTGGAGAGGAGGAAGTGCTTAATTACAGAGTGTATGCTTTCAGAAACGTACAATTAAAGTTATTTTTCTGTTATGCTTTTGCTAGGCTGGTACCTCAACCATCCACTTTTATAGGACTGAATTACAAAAACAAGAGGATGAAGTCAAAATCATACAGATAACAATTATAATGTGACAATGTATATAAATAATATATAAACACTGTAACGCATACTGCATTAACCAGATAAACACTCTGACCCCTATACTTGTCTCGGGGCCTCTTTTAATTTAAGTCTGTTTTTATTGTACAATATCCAAGTATGTTATTGACCCCTAGTGGCCAAAATGAAAAGTGCACTTGGTGTGGAAGCCTTTTAATCATAGTGGATGTTTTTTTGTTTTTTTACAGGGGGAACACGCACTCGGTAATCGTTCGTCGAAAGATTGAATCTCCAGATCCATTAAAGAAGCGTCGAATCCATCGCTGTGACTTTAACGGGTGTAATAAAGTCTACACCAAAAGCTCTCATCTCAAAGCGCACAGGCGCACGCATACAGGTAAATACACGCGAATAAATGACTTTTCTTATGCTTATGAAATGCATGATGTCAAACGAACTCTAAATATAATCCGTGTGGTTATTTAGGAGAGAAGCCGTATAAGTGCATGTGGGAAGGCTGTACGTGGAAGTTCGCCCGCTCCGACGAGCTGACCCGTCACTTTCGGAAGCACACGGGCGTGAAGCCTTTCCAGTGCCCGGACTGCGATCGCAGCTTCTCTCGCTCCGATCACCTCGCCCTGCACAAGAAGCGCCACCTGCTGGTTTGAGCGCAACGCCGCAACATGCGACCTGGGATGAAACGGCACCTTCAGTTACGCTGTTGCTCCACAGCAGATGTGCGTCATTCTCAGTGACGTTAAGAGGCATTTTCTTGTATCCAACCCCTCTTATTGTCCAGGAAGCGATAGAAGCGCTCAGAAAGAAAAAGGAGTTGGATCATACAATGGCTTTCTCTCACTCCATGAAAACAATTAATGTCCAAATGGATTTTGGTCACATTACTATGGGTGTGGACAAGAAGAAAATGCTTTGAGTTTAAAGCAACAGATGCCTTCTTGATATATTGCTCTCTCTCTCTCTCTCTCTCTCTCTCTCTCTGTCTCACAACCGTTCTGTTTTGCCCTCTGCAGGTCAGAGGGTACATTGTGCTTATATGAGCACTACACACACACACAAAAGCAACAAACACATGCAAAACATCAGTAGCTAGACACACACATATACTGTACAGACACACAGTTATAATGTTAATACAACTCGGGTATAACCTACAAAATGTGAATCTGTTTATATTATTAGATAATTATTATTATTAATAATAATAATAATTATTATTATTAAATGAATGTGTATACGTAGATCCTATATAACATGTTTTTTTCATGTAAGCTTGTTTTAGGGACCAAAGCTGATTGTCGTACACCCTCATATATTTTCATCGGAGATTATTCAATTGGGTCTGTAAATTGTTATAATTTGTATTTTATGAGTTAAGTCGTGATATTATAGTGTTTGGTTCCAAATGTGACCGGACCTATAACTTAAACAGCAGTAAAACAGTGGCATGGTTTATTTATTGTAATGATGAATTAGTACCGTAGTTTTTATTACAGTAAGTACTATGTACTGTATAAGCACATACACGATTTACGAACAATATGACAGTTATAATATTATCCCACGTGAATTCTAAAATTACACGTAGAAAATGGGCGACTTCTTGTATTTTGTTTTGTTATCGCAAGGACCTTAATTTTGCTTCATGCCACAATTATTCACCTTCGAATAGTTTCTGTTATCATAATAATCATATAATCGAAAATATTTAGTGGCGTCTCGTTGTGTTTTATCAAACTTGGTGTCAGAAATGTTATTTCTTAATTTCAGGAAGGGTTTTCAGGTGGAGAAATAAAATGTGAGCCATTCAATAAGGGCATTATAGTACGTGAATGAGTTCATGTGGGTTATGGGTGATGTTGTCTTACTTCTCTAACAACGGTTTGTTTTGTGAGAGATTTGTTTAACATGCGAGAAAATCATGGTGTATGCAGGGCCGAGTTTACTCTTGTTTTTCTGTTTGTAGGTTTTGAGAGTCATTTTTATGCGAACAAACGTTTGTAAAAGGCAATGTGTAAATACAAACTGCACTTTAAAAAAAAATAGAAAGCCACATATCTTTAAATGGGGGCTATAAATAGCTTTAAGCTTTGAGCCTCGGTCTTTAACAGAGACCCGCTGTGCTTCTAAATCATGTGTCTGTTTTTCTCCTCAGAGTTCTTTAAGAGAACACTGAGACGAGTGAAAGACAGAATCACAGGGACAAAGAAGAAGCATGTGTGTGTCTATAAACCACAGCAAAGCTGTACACATCACAGAAATGAACTAATGATAAACGATCACGAAAATATTAATATATGTTTGTGTTAAGGAATTAAATGACTGAATGGGCAATTTAGAGACGTCGTGATTATTATATATTTTTATTCACAACCAATATCACAGTTTTATAAAGATGTGAATCATTTTTTTCTAAATCTTTGTTTTCACAGTTCAAAGGGGATTCATATGCTGTGTCATTGTATCAAGCTGTGAATTTAATACAAAACATTCAGACACTGAATGTATTGTATTGATTTATATATGTAATATTCAATAAACTTTTTATGGTGACTATTTTGCACAAATGTGTTGTCATTGCGTTTGACTTTCATGTTGACTGATTGCTGGAACGGTTCTGATATTCAGGAGCTCCGTGCTTCTGATTTTTTATCATGCATTTTTTTTTTGATACACGTTTTTAAAGTGGTGCATATACATGTTTTTAAAAGCAGGGCTCGTCCGGGATTTGAACCCGGGACCTCTCGCACCCTAAGCGAGAATCATACCCCTAGACCAACGAGCCAGCCACAACTTGATGTATTTCCATACAAGTGACAAAAGCTAATTTATGCACTTTTCTTAGCAATTTTTCGTGATAAATAAATATAGTCGGTATAGTAATATAGTTGTACAGTGTGTTGTAGAATTTGTTTCTGCTAATATTTACAGGAAGCGGCTGAAATATTTAGTCCCCCGTTTATGTCTCAGTTATTCCAAGGAGTGCCGAAACTTCTTGTGACGTCACCCGCCAACACTTGCACGCGGCCCCGCTGCAGACGTGGCGCGCGCCCGAGCGGAAGGGTCGAGACGACAGTCAGCTGAGCTGGTGAGATGGAAAGACTGCGTAAATTAACCTTATTTTGCAACATCTTATAAATATGTATTCATTTTAGGTGGATGATTTTTGCATGTAGCTTCTTTTATTACCTCCTTTTAATATGTAATTTGTGTTGGTAACCTTTAGGATATTGTTTAAGATCGTTTTGTGTGCGCTGTGGCTTTGACAATCTTTAAACTAGTATTTAAAATACTTGAACACTCGTAAAATTAATAAGTGACGATATTTAACATTTTTTTTTATAGTTAGAAGGAAGGAGCAGTTTTTTAAACCAGTTGCTGAATGTGCGTTTGAGTTTATGTGCAGTTAATTCACCTTTGATAGACGTTTTAAACTGCACGCAGATTGTTTTTTAGAAATATTACAAGATTTGTGTTTTTGTGCTATCTTCAAAGTTTATATCAGTGAATGCATGTTCATGAACTAAACGTCTATTTACATATTAAAGTTTGTATATCAGCTGTACTAGTAGAAAACAATCGCTAGGTGGCGACACAATACATCTCAAACACCGTTCAGGCACAGCTCGCTTAATCTGTATGTGCCAGTGTGTTCTCTGTTCACACACACACACACACACACACACACACACACTGTACAGAAGACGGTGTATTGACTGATGCTAGACGCCAGTGTTTGTATTTATATGTTGAATTTTGACCTAACTGAGCAACCCAACTGGAAATCTTCCCCATTGAGATTACCCTTTCAGAAATGCTATAGAAATGCCAGCGATGATTTTGAAATTGAAACACTGGATTTGTTCTGAATTTCAGTTGATCCTAGCAGATCTGTAAAGCATTTTTGTACCCAATTCGTTTAGGATCAGTTCAAAATAATCATAGGAATTATATGAGCAATTATTAACAGGCATTCAATTTTTTTTGACTTGGGAAACAAGATTTCGGTCTCCTGGACACTACCCAGCAGGTTCTGTTTGCCCGAAACCACAGGCCAATTTGATGCATCTACAACTCAAATGTAGCGCTTCATTGTCTTAGCTGTCACAAGAGCGAAGCCATTTTTGTGTTGCATTTGCGTTCACACATGAAGTTAACTTTGATCATTGATCAATTCCCAGCTAACAGTTTTAGGTTGTAAGAGTGTTTCCCTAACGTTTCCATTAAGTAAACAAATGTTACAAATAATAATTTAAAAGTTCCAGGAACGTACATTGTTTTAATGTTATTTTTTATAACGCTTATAACGCTTCCTCATGAGAACATTATTTGTACAATTTTTTAATTCTGTAACATTTTAAAGATGTTCCACTTATATCTTCAAAGTAACTTTATGATATATATGATATATAACTTTAAAAAAACATTCTACTAACATTACTGCAAGAACATTTTTTGATAACTTTAAGAGAACTTTCGGAAAATGTTAACCAATGTTCTGAGAACATTCCCGGTTAGCTGGGTAGTCAGAACTGGTTGTTTGTTGCCGGCCAATCAGAGTCAGTCATGGCCGTCTGATTACATAGACTGTTGTTATGTGTTTCTTTCAGAGCACCATGTCACACGATGAGCCCACAGAAGACCTCAGTACACACTCTGACCCGCCCCTCATCAGACGTCATGACTCCGCCCACATAGCTACAGTCAGTACCAATGAGCTCCCATCTCTATCACAGCTCTCACTGGACACATCAGCCTCGACCAATGAGATTGTAGAACACACACACGGTGCGGTGTTACAGAGCAGCACCAATCAGAGGATAAACCTGAGGTCACTGAGCACGTGGATTCAGTGAGTTTGGCCCAAGATGTTACACAGGAAGTGTCACAGGAAACTGAGGTGAATATAATGATTATGAGCTGTGTCATGTTTGTCATGAATAGCTTGTGTTATATAATGTATATTATATAAATTATACATATATATGTAAGTTATATAAAGTGTTCCTGTAGCTCATTTGGTAGAGCATTGCGTTAGCATCGCAAAGGTTGTGGGTTCGATTCCCAGGGAATACATGCACTTACAAAATGTATAACTTAAATGAACTGTAAGTCGCTTTGGATAAAAGCGTCTGCCAAATGCATAAATGTAAATATAAACGTACAGATGAAAGTGTGGCCTAATGTTAAAGCTTGTGTGTGTGTGCGCGTGTGCGTGCGTGCGTGTGTGTTTTCAGCCCACCGATGAGTCTAACTCTAAAGCCTGGAGTACTTGGGGCTCCTGGGGGAAGTCACTTCTGACCACTGCCACATCCACCGTGGGTAAGTCTCCATAGCAACCTGTCAGTACAAATTGGTTGCCATGGTAAACCTCACAGTGGATACATCCACAGTTAACGTTTAGATGACATCCAAAATGACTTTCTGTCTATTTAAGGATTCCGTCTGTCTTTCTATCACTCTGTTTGTCTGTCAATCATCCATCCGTCCATCATTTCTCCATTAAATAAGTGTCTCAAAGAACTTACACCAGTCTTTTTCTCCAAAGTCTCTGTTATCTAACACACTATTTCACTGGTCAGTTTATCGGTAGAGTGATCTATAGTCTATGGTTGTCATAGTAATCGAATAAACTTACCATAGTAGCTTACCAGAGAGCGACTGTCACTGTAGGGAGATGAAATTGAAAATGTTGTTCATGTCAATCATGACATGTTGCCATGGTGATGATCTCACGAGACGTGTGAGGCAACATAAACAATGGGGGCATTACTGTTTTCAAATGTATGCACACGCTGTGTCCAAAATAGCTCAATTATTCATTGATTAATTATTCAGTACATGTAGTACATAATTAATGATTCATACATTATTCACCATAAAGGGACAAAATAACAAAAATCAGATATGCCAAAAATGATTTAATGCCGTCTGTCTGAACAAGCCCATATATCTAATATCTGGTCATATATATTTAGTTTATATATCTTATATGTCTTACTTGTATCTGATTCTTAAATGGATGTGGATGTAAATCCATCCACAGTTTGAGTTTTTTACATGTTGTAGTTTCTCCGGTTTGAATTCAGGTTTAAATCAGCACATGAATGTTGAAACGTTTATAAGTCGCAATATTAGCTCATGTAAATGAGCAAACATTAATTGGTTATGGCAGGTGATTCAGGCAGAGCACTGTAAATATTTCGCAGTGTTGAGTTGAGGTGATCTGTGTGCTTCAGCTGCTGTGGGGGAGTTTGTCTGTGTCCTCACAGAGCTGCTCTATGAGTTTCATGTTGCTGCAACTCCAGACAAACTGAAGTACAGCCAAACACACACGCATGTTGACATGTGGTTTATGAGACTCTCCATAGACGTAATGGTTTTTATACTGTATATATACTATCCCGTAACCCAACCCCTAAACCCAACCCTCACAGAAAACAAAAAAAACATTTAGTATGTTTTTTTTTTAATAATTTGGTTTATGAAGAGGCGGGAAGTGTCCTCATAAACCATGTTTACATTGTATACATTATACAAGTCATTATACACATTTATGTCCTTGTAAACCACATATTCATATCCCCCCCCCCCCACACACACACACTCTTATCAATTCAAACCGGGACATTCCATAGAACTGTTTTGTTTTTATACACAGCTAGTTATAAACACTATAACCTAGCCCACACTGTAACCCTAACCCTAATAGAATACCTGCATTTGTACAATTTTTAAACAATTATTTACTGTATTTTTATAGCGCGTTTACAAATAAGGATGTCCTGAAAAGGAGGTTTTGCTTAGATTTGTCAGGTTTTGCTGACATTTGGGTACACATTGGTTACCCATAAATCCCCTTCCACACACAGACACACACACACGCTCAATCAACAAATTTATACCCCAACAAACAAACACAAACTGATATACAAACACACACTCCCACCAATCAGCTGTGTGACACACTTTCCCCCGCAGGCACGTATTAAAGCTCATGATTGGGTGAGAGAGGTGGAGCGGGCGAGTCAAGCCGTTAAGAATGTAGAGGACGAATTGATGGTGGAGACCTTCATCTCTCCTTCTGCTCCTGAAACGGAGGACAAGGAGGAAGAGAAGAAGATGACAGAGAACGAAGAGGAAGAGAAAGAGGAGGAAAAGAGACAGGAGGGAGACGCAGGCGAGAAAGAGGAGGAGAAGAAACAGGAGGGAGACGCAGGCGAGAAAGAGGAGGAGAAGAAACAGGAGGGAGACGCAGGCGAGAAAGAGGAGAAGGGTGGAAACTCAGATGTTGTGGAGGTGAGAACTTACTTGTGTACAGCACAACTTGTTTGAAACAAACAAAATGCGTGTAAATGAATTTTAGAACAAAACAATATGATTCTAGAATGTTGGCTTAAATGATGAATTTTTGAATGAATTTTGGCATAAAATAAGTCATAAATGACTTTTATATATTTTTCTATAAATGTATATAAAAATGCAAGTATATTAAATACTTGCAGTATTTTGCATTATTTTCAACTTACAAAAGAGAATTGGCATGTTTTTTCATACTTAAGAAGGTACAGTAGGCAGTTCTACATTGCAAATATTTATTCTATATTTTCTATTCTATAATATTATATTCTATAGCAGTCTTGCTGAGGTGACCGCTCGTAGTATAGAACAGCTACAAAAAATCGGCAAGCTGATTTTACATGGACCAGAGCTGAAGAAAGCAGCCTGCCAACAAGCCCGAATTCTGGTCAGGTGAGCCATTTTCTTTGTCATTTCCATAAGACGTTACTAAACGAGTCCTTTTGTTGCTTATTAGTGATTCTTGTGTTCTTGTGTGTGGTCAGGTTGGCCTGTGCCATGTGTAAAGAGGTCGACTGCTTGACACGAAAGTTCTCACACACACTACTGTCTGTAGGAGTGAGTATGACCGACCAGAACTCATTCATTTTAAAACATGTACGACAGGATATCTCCGGGAATGCCAAATTTGAATCTTTTACTTTTAATACACTTTTGTGGTTTTATTGTGAACAATTCAAGTCACCATGAAACAGTCACCATTTTATGGCATTTTATCTTTAATTAATGTTTTTGATTAAAGATGGCAAGGGCACGTAAATTAAAAAAATGACGTGCACGGATAAATCACATTTCATAAACACAGTGATGTTCCATGAATTGATTTCATAGTGACCCTAATTGTTGCATATTAACCTTAAAGGCAAGTTTTGTTTATCTTTATAATCATCCTTTAAAATGTAATAACTTGCTCTGCCTCTGAAACAACTTCTTTTTGATGACATCATCAGGTCCTCCCATATTCAGCTCCTTCCCTCTGACCACATCATATAGGAGATCTTTCTCATAAACCAATTATTCCTAATGCATAATAAGTCTTTACATTTCAACTGTTCTTATTGAATATACTGTGTAACTTATAATTACGTCATATTAGTACATGAGTTTCTTGGGAATCAAACCAGTGACCTTGGTGTTGCTAGATACCAGTTGAGCTACAGGAAAGCTGTAGTGTTTTATAAATATGAACATTCCTTCATTTCTCTTACTGTAGAGTCACAGGAAAGCAGAAGAAGTAAATCCTCTAGTGGACCGTGTGACGCTGGAGGTAAAACTTCACAGTGACATCATTAATGTCAAAGGTTCATGATGTACTGCGCTAACAGATTCAAGGATAATGATAACGGTTATTGTTATGCTAATGCCGGCCCTTCAAAGCGCTGTGTGTGTGTGTGTCTGTGTCTGTGTGTGTGTTATGTTCTTAGGGCTCTAATAGCACTACATACATTCACAACGCTTTCCAGCTGCTGTTGCCCGCTCTCCAGGTGGCACACATCCAGACCAGTCAAGACGAACCCAGAACCAACCATCACTGAATAGTGTCCTTGTTCTGTATGTGTGTGTGTGTGTTTCTGTATCTGTATATTGTGTTGCTTCATCGTGAGAGCAAAAAACCAAAAAGTGCAATTTTAGTCTATCTATAGACTATATAAAGATATAAAGATAATTCATAAAAATGAGATCTCCTAACTTTTAGGATGCTGCTCCTCTGTTATTCTTCTTGACACTTCATCCGTTCTGTTTTAGGTTATCTTCCAAATAATGAAGATGTATGAATGTTGTGTTGTCTGAGCAGATCTAGATATCTGACTGTCCTACATTAAGTCAGTCGTGTCTGATACCATCATCTGTTGTTATTTGCATTAAATAGACAAAGAACATAATCTGTAATATTAATAATAATATAAAGTGTTAAAAAGACAGAAAGGTCACAGTGGTTTTTCCCTCAGTTTTAAGCATTAGTGGTTGTGAAAATGTTTTTGTTGTGAAACATTTTTGTTATGCTGGTTAAAAGTCTCTTCACATCCGGATAGCGATTGCTAAGTGCTCTAAATATAATTATATAAATGTATTAATCATCTGTGGACGGCGCAGATATAAAATGATTGTCCAGGATGTACAGACTATATAGGTGTTAATGTGTTTTGAGGGAGGCGTGGCTTTGGAGAGCGCTCTGAAAAGAGGGGGGGCCTTAGGCTTTCAAAGCTAGCTTGCTATTGCTAGCCTCTACCGTACCTTAAATGTTGTTTTTGGTAGTTCTACATTGCATGCTAAATGCTGAACAGCAAATAGTGTTCAGCTGTAGCGGAAGCAAATTTTTGTCAGATTTACTGAGACAATGATTTCTTTTAGCTAGAAAAACAATCTCTGCCTACAACTTGATTTGTTGGCGTGCTGTTATTTCATTTATAACTGGTATGCAGTCAAGCAGTATGTTGTTCGGTGGAAAGTGCTCTATTAGAACATAAATCTTACTAGCTTTAGACTCGTGTCGTATAATTAGAAAATCACATTACCGTAGCCACGCATCTTGCGAAATGAAAATCCGTTTTTAAATGGATTCCAAAATTAGCCACTAAATGACGCCTTTAACGACATGTAAATTTCAATTTGCTTGATGTGATAACACGGCCATTGGCAAATGTTATATTACGAATGTGTCTTTCTGTATCAAACAGGCGTCAATTATCAAAAAGTCCAATTATCTATTATTTTCATCACTGAAAAACTAAGAAAAGAAAGATAATAACTACAGAAAGATAATAATAGTTACTTTAATATATCCTTTAATGCAGATCCCATAATGATTTGATAGGTTGTGTAGCAAAGGTTCGGTTTATGATTTGCACTATTGTGACGATGGACATGAATTGAATGGCGTTACCTTGTTGAAAGTTCCGATAGCTCTGGTCATGTGATCATAAATATAAATACTTTAAAATTATGAGACATTTTGGCAACTCGTGCAAAACTTGGGAAATGTCAAAAAACGTGTAATTTTGTGTTTTGAACATTAAATACACATCAAAATGCTTTTAAAATTCACAGTGTCCCTGTAATTTTTTTCTCTGCAATAAGAATAATATTATGAGGAATTCATCTCATAAAATACAACAAGGCAACATAAATCAGTTTTACCACAAGACCATCTTTAGTTCCTTCATTTTGCCCTCAGCAACAAACTGGCATCAAGGACACAATCTTGAGCTTGTGTCACCACCAAGCTCCACCAACCAGAGCTATTTTCCTTAATTGTTTTGATATTGAGGCGTTCCATCCCTCCTCTTCCTCATCTTCATCCGGTGAGTCCTCTGGAAACCATGTAAGGCCATTTCCAGAGATTTTGTATGAATTCATATCAAGTGATTTATACATCGTCTTTTTGAGAGAAAGAGCAGGTATAAAGGTCCACCCCTAATCCCAACAGTAACCATTACTGGCGCAAAAGCAGGTTGTACGAAAATGTACGAATGAGGTCATACAGATTCCTACAAATTAGCCATCAAATCGCTAAAACAACATTTTTACAAATTCCCATGAGATTGCGTTGTATTATTGTCTAACAAGTTTAAATTCTAAACAACTGACATACACATGCACATGTATTGCAGCTTTAAAATATATAAAAATATACATTGAAATGTATAAACGCTTATTTTTTAATCAGTTTTTAATAAAATTCTTATGGGATGTTGGCAGGTTCAAATACGCTTTAATGGTAACTACAATTTTTCAGACATCTACTTCCTGTTGTTGTTTTATAAAGATTAAGTTGAAATAACTCGTATCACATACAGTATCAGCTCTCTGTATCTGTGTCCTGAAACTAAATATTTATTTTCTTTTTGAAAATACTGAACGTACAGTGTTGCCTAAAGTACAATCCTGGCCTATTTATTTGCCTGTAAAACTAGATTGTGCTCGTTAAAAACCTGATTTAGTTTGAAAATACTGGTGATGCTTTCTGTTTGTCTCTGAACTAGTTCATTTGTGTCGTTTTCTGTCTGATTATTTATCTGGGAGTGATTAAAGTGACTGCTGCTGGTCAGTTAGCTGTTTAGCCTCGGTGAAGAACTTGTTTCAGATCATTACATTATATATTATTATATATTATTAGGGTATATATAGTACATACATATGTAACATCTTCTGTTAAAGGAAACCAAATTATTTAACACATCAACTACAAAACGCAACAAAATCATGATTCATTATGATTCATTACTTTTGTTACTCTTTACAGATGTAAATCTTTATGTTTCTGTTTGACAATCTTTTCAGGTGTCTTCTGAAATCTGCTGACAAACCGCTTAACATATGCAATTGGAAATCCTAAAACTGTATAATACTGTACAGAAAACTGTATAAACATATAAGCTCTTGGCAGAAAGATGTGCAAGTGTAAGGAATTGTAATCGATCCACAGCATTCCTGCAGCCAAGAAAACAGGTTTCTGCAGGTTTACTGCATGTGAAAGGTTCTCATCAGGACCACAGTGAGATCTGAAGCGCTCTCAGCACCAAACTCCTTATCAGCATCACCCAGTGAACTTAAGCAGACCGTTGCTGTATTTAAACCCTGTAAGCAGACCGTTGCTGTATTTAAGCCCTGTAAGCAGACCGTTGCTGTATTTAAACCCTGTAAGCAGACCGTTGCTGTATTTAAACCCTGTAAGCAGACTGTTGCTGTATTTAAACCCTGTAAGCAGACCGTTGCTGTATTTAAACCCTGTAAGCAGACCGTTGCTGTATTTA
>JAZGTJ010005828.1:0-26439 GCA_036877575.1 Botia almorhae
AGACTTATTCCATTTTTTAACTTAAATTTATACTGTTTGTGTCTCTGTGTTTTTGTGTGTTATAGCAGTCACTACATAAGCAATTTCCTGCGGGATCAATAAACTTTTCTGATTCTGATTCTGATTCTGAAAAGCTAAAAATAGGAATTAATGATAAATAAACTGTATCTAAAAAATAATATGCTGTAGCTGCAGGCAGCTAGTACAAGATCGACCACAACCTACATTGTAATCACAATTGCTTGATCACAATAGCGTATCAGAGGCACATGAACATCTTAAATACAGGTGAAAGTAATCATGGGCTTACTTATCAGTTCAAATTTCATTTAAATCTTGAGAAACCCCAGGTGCAGAAAGATGCTCCAAGTATCAGTGCCTAAGCGTTACAAACCAAACATGCAATTCTAATTCAGAGGGGAATTCAGATAACACTATCTGTTTGTACAGTTTATTATTAATTATGTGACATCAATTATTTGAGGATAAAAGTAATCAAAGGGTTTTTGTATTGTCTGGGAAAGTAGCAGATGAGCCATCTGGAGATACATATTTCCTTGTGGGCTGATCGGTCGAATAAATTTATCAATTAAAGGGATAAAGAAGGAATTTCTACACATCTGAATCACATCGTCAAAACCATTAACTGATTCAAATGTCCTTAGACAATATTCATGTGTTTTTCCTCTGTGTAACAGCAGCATCTTTGTCATGGCGTTTTGTGGCCCACAAGCAAGCTGTTCATTCGGTCAGAAGTTAATTGGTTGTGTACCAAATCCCACTGAAATGATAAGCATACTATAGTCTTCATTCTGAATGTCCATTGAGCTATGCAGGGGCGGTTTTAGGCATGGACGAACGGGGCAGCCGCCCAGGGCGGCATTGTCTCATGTCACATGGGGGGCGGCACACGAACTTGGAGGAAAAACAAATCATCTGTGCCGTTAAGCGGTTTCCTATTATCTATGATACCTGCGCTGCTGAGCGAGCGGGGGGAGAGGGGGCCAGGAGGGAGTCTCGCCCGGGGCGCAATTCAATGTAGAACCGCCACTGGAGCTATGTGATCTATCTTTAGAAGTTTTGTAAATTGTGAAAACAATTTACTCAGGTGTTGCAAGTACAATCTTACCACAAGGAATACTTTTCTTTGTATTGGAAAGAAAACTGGCTCACAGCTCTCCACCTTTTTTCCTAAAATGTTTATATGATAAATATATATCTGATGTGGTAAAATGTAATCATGTAACCACATAATTCTTTAATCGTGTATTTCTGTAATCATGTATTTTCTTATCGTCTGTTGTATTCTTATAGTTATTGGTTGATGCTCAAAATATATTCATTCCTGGAAACAACCCTTAACAAGGTTAAACTAGATGAAGGCATAACTAGACATTCTGTCTCAGTACATATGTGGGTGTCAATCTTACATCACTTGATCCTATGCAGAATATGCTAGGCCAAGCTTTTTTTCCCTTATCTAGTCGTTCTGTGTGATATACACACCAAGCAGTTGGTTCTAACTATTCTAACTATGTCTTACGTGCAAAAAACAAGGCCACTTGGGCACCAGAGATATTGGAGGTGTTTAGGGGTGTTTTCTGTTTTTCCTTATTTAGTGTTTTCCTGCATCGCATTTCTTTGCATGCAATGATGCGCAGTGTTACTGAAATTGCTGTGTCAGTAACTCTTTAATAAACTTTTTGTCAGGACTCCGGTCTGATCAACTGGGTTTGTATTGTTTCATGTCGGAGCTCGCGGTGTTTTGACAACTCGCCATGTGCTCCGGTGTCTGCGTTACCCCTCCCTCTCGTTATTACTTACAGCAGTGTCTTGTCATTGTCATCACACTCACCTGTTTTCACGTTGATTTCTCCCCTTATAGTTTTCCCCACTGTGTGCAGTCTTCGTCAGATCGTAGTGCTCATAGCCGTTTCCTGACCCGCCCTGTTCTGCTTATTTGCGATAGCTTATTGCTAATCGCTTTAGCTTAGCTTAGCTTAACTCTGCTCTTGTTTCTTTCTTTTCTTATTTTGTTTGTTATTTTCTTATGTTTAGTTTAGCCGCGTCAGCTTTCAGTCTGTTTCTGTTTCCTGCCTGAGCTGGCGCTCAGTTTATTTAATCTGTGTCTGTCCTGTCTTGTGCTAAAAGCTCCAGCTGCCTGTTTTATCTTGTGCTCTGTGTTTCCCCAGCCCCACGGATCTCCCGCCTGTTGTCCTCCGTCCTGGGGCCTGCTGCTGCTGGGTCTGCCTGCTCTCCTGTCTCCCTCCGGCCTGGTGGTCTCCGTTTCGTGGCTGAACCCGCCTGCTCGCCCGCACTGCCCCGCCTCCCGTTCCGGCTTCCCGTCTCTCCGCCAACCAGCGTCACCTCCACTCGCACCTGTGAATCTCCATGTCAACCTGAGGAGCTCTGCAACTTACCTGTCTCCATTCGCTAGGCTCCCTGTTCCAGTTTCCCGCGGCATTCCTCCATCTCTCCGCTGGGTGTCTCCGGTTGGTTCGACTGGGTTCCTGTTGGCTGTGGCTGTGGCTTTGGCGTTCTGGCGATCCTCCTGTGTTTCCCCTGCTTATTGACTATTACATAAATAAATTTGTGTTACTCGCATCTGGGTTCTTCTGTGCTTTCTGCCCTTGACACTTTTCTTTATTAAACTTTAACTCCACTCAATTTTGTCCTTTTCCACCACACTGACTGCTTCTTAGCTTTGACCAATGGTTCCACACTCCAGAATCTTAACAGATGCATTAGGTCAGGTATACCATTCATTTTATGAATAATATTTACAGTGCATTTAGAAAGTATGTAGATCCCCTTCCCTTTTTTTAAATGTTATGGTGCAGCCTGATACTACAATCATTTACAGTGCCTTGCAAAAGTTTTCATACCCCTTGAACTTTTCCACATTTTTTCACATTACAACCACAAACTTAAATGTTTTTTATTTCGATTTTATGTAATGAAGTAGCACATAATTGTGAAGTGGAACGAAAATGATACATGGTTTTCAAAATTTTAAGCAAATAAAAATCTGAAGTGTGGTATGCATTTGTATTCAGAGACTGAAATTTTTGCCCATTCTTCTTTGCAAAATAGCTCAAGCTCAGCTCAATGGGATTTAGGTCTGGACTTTGACTGGGCCTTTCTAAAACATGAATATTCTTTGATCCAAACCATTCCATTGTAGCTCTGGTTGTATGTTTAGGGTTATTGTCTTGCTGTAAGGTGAATCTCCTTCCCAGTTTTGTCTTTTGCAGCCTCCAGCAGGTTTTCTTACAGGATTGCCCTGTATTTAGCTCCATCCATCTTCCCATCAACTCTGACCAGCTTCCCTGTCCCTGCTGAATAAAAGCATCCCCACAGCATGATGCTGCCACCACCATGTTTCACAGTAGGGATGGTGTGTTCAGGGTAATGAGCAATGTTACTTTTCCACCACACATAACACTTTGCATTTAGGCCAAAAACTTCAACTTTGGTCTCATCTGACCAGAGCACCTTCTTCTACATGTTTGCTGTGTCCCCTACATGGCTTGTGGCAAACTGCAAACAGGACTTTTTAGGTCTTTCCTTCAACAATTGCTTTCTTCTTGCCACTCTTCCATAAAGGCAAGAATTTGTGGAGTACACGACTTATAGTTGTCCTGTGGACAGATTCTACCACCTGAGCTGCGGATTTCTGCAGCTCCTCCAGTGACAATGCTTCTCTGACCAGTGCTGTCCTTGCTCGGTCTGTCAGTTAAGGTGGACGGCCATGTCTTGGTAGGTTTGCAGTTGTGGCCTGTCTGGTCTGGTGAGTTCCTTGGTCTTCATGATGCTGTTTGTTCACTAGTGTTCTCTAACAAACTACTGAGGCCTTTACAGAACAGATGTATTTATACTGAGACTAAATTACACACAGGTGGCCTCTATTAGCTAATTAGGTGACTTCTGAAGGCCATTGATTGGACTGGATTTTATTTAGGGGTATCAGAGTACAGGGGGCTGAATACAAATGCACGCCACACTCAGATTTTTATTTGCTTAAAATTTTGAAATAATTTTAATTCCACTTCACAATTATGTGATCCTTTGTGTTGGTCTATCACATAAAATCTCAATAAAATACATTTAAGTTTGGTTGTAAGCTGACAAGATGTGAAAAAGTTCAAGGGGTATGAATACTTTTGCAAGCACTGTATATCCATTTTTTCTCCTTAATCTTCACTCAGTACCTCATATGTGAAAACCACATTTTAGAATTTTAGAATTTTTTTGTATGAAAAAACTGAAATCAAAATTTCACATTGGCATAAGTGTTCAGACCCTTTGCAACAACCCTTGAAATTTAGCTCAGGTGCCTCCCATTTCTCTTTTACGTTGCTAAGATGTTTCTACACCATAAATGGAGTCTACTTTTGGTAAATTAAATTGGTTGGACATGATTTGGAAAGGCACACACCTCTCTATAAAATTAGGTAAGAATGCATATAAAAGCAAAAACCAAACCATGAGATCAAAGGCACTGCCTGCAGTGGAGCACAGTGGCTCCATAATTCTTCCAAAACCTGGTCGCCAGTCTAAACAGAGAAAAAGCGCCTTACTAAGAGAGGTGACCAAGAACCCAGAGGTTTCTGGTTTCAGAGGTTCTGTGTGGAGATGGGACAAAGCTCCAGAAGGACAACCATTACTGCAGGAAACCAAGCACTGCTCATCACCTGCCTAATACCATTTCAACAATGAAGCATGGTGGTGGCAACATCATGCTGTGGGGGTGTTTGTTGGCAGCAGGGACAGGGAGAATGATCAGGGTTGAGGGAAAGCTGAATGAAGCAATGTGCAGAGATTTATTCAATGAAAATCTGTTCCACAGCCCTCAGATTGGGTCAGGCGTTACCTTCCAACATGACAATGACCCTAGGCACACAGCCACAACAACAAAGGAGTGGCTTAGTGGACAACTGTGGACTGTGGAGTGGACAACTCAGTGAATGTCCTAGAGTGGCCCAGTCAGAGGCCTGACTGGAACCCTATTGAACATCTCTAAAGAAACCTAAAAATGGCTGTCAACTGACAAAGAATGTCAGAATGGAAGGATGTGCAAAGAATGGCAGAAAATGAAAAGGTGCTGAAAAGGAATTAAAGGCAGAAAACCAAAGGTGCTTAGTACTAAGTAATAGGTCTGAATTCTTATGCAAATATGATACTTAAGTTTTTTCTTTTGTTAAAAAAAACAGTCTGTTGTTAAACAGTCGGGTTCTGTTTAACAACCTCGAAAGCTAAGAGGCTTAAGCAACAAGCAGGTCCTATTAATCTAACAGGCAGATGAGTCCCTGATGTTGGTACTGAAGGTTCTTTACAATCTGGAAAATACAGATGATGATACTCTGAAGAAAAGTTTGCTCACCAGAGTTTTACTTAGTTGTAGATGTGTTTTCTGTTGCCTCTTTGAATGAGAGATTTATAACAATATTTGGGTTGCTTGTGCCACACAGGGTGAAGACTCAGATCTTGGTGTTTCTTATATGGCCTCACAGCACACAAGCTAGAGTCGCAGAGGTCGCTGTTAAAAGGTACTTTCCTCTCTTTAAGATGATGAGGATTTTGAACGTTTTCCATTCCAGTGCTTTGGCAGATGACTTCAGATTATGACCTACCTTTCCTTCCACTCATTTACACAATTTAAAGTTTGAACCATTTCTTTAAGGATTTATCTATGCATTATTTACATACACCTAAATACCTCTGGTTATATTCTGAATGTCCTGAACCCTGGCCTGAACTTTATGGTCAAAGTGAAGGGGGGCATTTGGTGATAAAAAAAAACAATTGGCATGAAGACGTTTTAAATATTGGGGTGCTGTGTGTGCCCTCTCTGCTGGGGGGGGGGGGGTTGTTTAATTAAGAAACAATGTTCTTGAGTGTTTAAAGTTTTTTTAAACATGTCAACAGTTTTAAAGGACAACAAGCATAACTGTAAAAACACTCATGTAAAAAGCACATACACCAGGACGTATGACTGCAACATTTATTTTCTATGTTATTGATATTGCTTGTAATTTTTACACAATGGAAGTAAATTAAGCCTTTAGGCAAAACTAATTATTGACCTGTTTTTTTACACTTATGTATACACTGGAAGATACACATAATGGATCACCAAAGTTGTTGGGTGTCACCCAGCCCGCAGCTCTGCAGATGTCTGTTAAAGAGGCGCCATGCACCAGCGCCCAGGAGGAGGCAACACTCCTAGTTGAGTGAGCCCTCACTCCGGGGGGACACGGCATGCCCTGGGCCTGGTAAACCAAGGCGATGGCATCCACTATCCAGTGGGCCAACCTCTGTTTGGAGAGAGCCTTCCCTTTCTGCCTCCCTCTGAAACAGACAAAGAGCTGATCGGAACGTCTGAAGCTCCGAGTGTGGTCCACATAGATGCGCAGGGCGCAACGGGACACAGCAAATAAGGGCTGGATCTGCCTTCTCCAAGGGCAGCGCTTGCAGGTTCACCACCTGATTCCTTAAGGCATGGTGGGAACCTTGGGCACGTGACCGGGCCTGGGTCTCAAGATCACGTGAGAGTAGACAGGCCCGAACTCTAGGCACGACTCACTGACCAACAATGCCTGCAGGGCCCTCACCCTCCTGATAGAGGCGAGCGCGGTCAGGAGTGCTGTCTTAAGCGACAGACCCTTAGGCTCGACTGACTCCAGCAGCTCGAAGGGGGCTCCCCACAGCCCAGAGAGGACTACGGGAAGATCCCAGGAGGGAGAGAGGGGCGGCCACGGAGGGTCCACTCTCCGGGCGCCCCATAGGAACCTGATGACCAGCTCGTGCATCCCTAAATACTTACATTTTACTGCCAGGTGATGGCCCGACATAGCCGCCACATACACCGCCAGGGTGGAAGGGGACAGCCTCCGTTCCAATCCACACATGAAGGTTCCAGAGGTCAGGGCGCAGGTGCCAGATGGTGCCCCGTCCCTTAGAAAGAAGGTCCTTCCTCAGGGGAATCTTCCAAGGAGGGGCTGTCGCAAGGAGCGCCAGGTCCGAGAACCAGGTCCGGGTGGGCCAGAATGGCGCAACCAACAAGACCTGCTCTTTGTCTTCCCTGACCTTGCACAGGGACTGTACAAGGAGGCTCACTGGGGGAAACGCATATTTGCGCAGGCCCCAGGGCCAACTGTGTGCCAACGCATCTGTCCTGAGGGGAGCCTCGGACAGGGAATAAAACAGTGGGCAATGGGAGGACTCGCGGGAAGCGAACTGGTCCACCTGTGCTTACCCGAATCACTCCAATCAGCTGGACTGCCTGGGGATGGAGTCACCATTCTCTTGGGCATGACAGCTGTCGTGAGAGTGCATCGGCTGCACGGTTGAGCTCCCCCGGAATATGAGAGGCGCGAAGCGATCCGTGTCGCTGCTGACTCCAGAGGAAGAGGAGGCGGTGGGCGAGTTGAGACATGCAAAACGAGGGGAGGAGACTGCTCTTAACAATGTGGGTACAACCAGGCAGTAGCCTGGCGGCGGAACAAAGAAAACCAGGGATTCTCCACCCGGCCCTCCACCGGGGGAAGGAGTAGTGCAGTCACCACCCCCTGAGAAAGAGCAGTACCTCTTCTCTCCAGCTGACTCAACTCAGGGCTGCTTAGCCGTCTACTTGGAGGGCTTGGCTGCTTGCCGGCTGGGGACGGGAGACGCGGTCGGTCCCGCCAGGTAGCAGCATTTTGTGGGCACAGGTGCACCACAACTGCAAACTCTACCTGAGGGATCTCCACGTATCCCTTGGCAACCCCCCCATCGAGGGTAGTGAGAGCGGAGGAGAAGTGGCTTCGGGCAGATAAAAGTGCCTTCCACGACTTTAGAACCTCTGTGTGCACCTTCGGGAAGAAAGGCACTGGGGCGAAACGGGAAATGGGCTTCCCAAAAAGCTCCATGAACCAATCGTACAACCGCGAGCGCTCTGGGCTGGGTGGAGCTCCGCTATCCTAAGCTGGTTAGGCGAGGCAGCAGAGTGGGGAGCAACAGAGGGGGCTCGACCTCCCATCACAAGAGAGAGCCGTGACCGCAGCAACGAGATGGGCATGCCCTCGCAATGAGGGCATGACCCCACCATGAACGCTGCCTCAGCATGCTGTTTGCCCAGGCATGCGACACAACGCTCATGGCCAGCAGATGAAGTCAGGAAATGCCCACATCCAGAAACACACGGATGGAAAAACATTTTTAAAAAGACGCTCACCATCCGTGGAGCTCTTTAGAGGAAATAGCTCTTTATGAGAAATTTGCTCTTCAGAGCGCCGATCCGCCGAGGCACGCAGGGGAACCGCCGAACCGGAACGAAAAACCCGCTGAAATGCCATAAAAAATTTGCAGAGCGCTGGCGAATCCAACGAAGGTGCGGAGCGAATGCGTAACACACACGCTCGGCTCCGAAGCAAGAATCTGAATGAAAGCGAGCGCTGACCGGCTTTTACACCCGCTTCCGGGTGGGTGTGAGGCGGCCCGCAGCGCATTGCCCAAATGCGCATTGGCTCTTTCCTCTCGGGCCGATGCTTATTGGCGCGTTTTTTCTTTAGGCAAAGGTGATAGGGCTCTCAAGCAAGACCCCATACGTCAGTCAGCTGATGTAACGTCGAACGTGACTGACTGAAAGGGAAGGCAATATATGTTGAGATGTATATTAAACTAATTAGGGATACTAGGTTAAAGTAGATGGTTAATTAATATTTATAAAAGGTTGACTGAATCCATAGAAACTACAACACATTTAGACCATTTGAATAAATGGACGTGCATTAGAAATATCTGTCATTGTGTGTGAAGGCTCGTACCTCTCAGTGCTCTGAGAGGGTAATGTATTCAGACTGCCTGCTAAAACAGTATGTACTTCGGAGACATTTAGTCAATTAACATGATAGATGTCACACTATAGAGGGGAATAGAGACAAAAATAGTAGATAGCATAATCTAGAGGAAGATGAATATCGATAGCAAACAGAACTGGAAACAGAAACATCAGATGAGTATTAATCCACAAATGAATGAACAGTAACTTAGCTGAATATAAACACAGTCTTTTTGTCTTGTAGAACACAAGTGGAGCAGACAATGGAGAAACCAGGAATACCGGTAAACAGTTCAACAGGTGAGCGCTCTCATCAAAAGCCAACGCATTGAGAGGTTAACATCAACAAGACCAGACAAAACTGAAGTGCCAGAGTCGTGCTTAAAAAAAGAGTCCTTGATTATCTGTGCAGGTGTGGAGAATCAGTGGGCGGGTGAGAGGGAACAAGTGGGTGGACTTGCTTGACAATAGATGATCGGTATATGATAGGCAAGATATGCTGTTCCGTCTTACATGAAGATGGCACATAGAAAGATAACAACTTATAGGACATGGATATTAGGGATTTGTAGCAGTACTGTAAAATACACACAATATACAAAAATAAAAAAACATACATACACAAAATATACACAATACAAATACCTAAAATTACACAATGAATCTTCAGTCTTTAGGACTGTAATTATATCATTTCACTAGAAGCAAAATTAACAATTTACAAAACCCTAAGCTAAGTTAAATGTCAGCATTCACATAAAACTCATGCCTACCTTACACAGAACACAGATAGTGGACATGCACTCAGGAGCAGAGTGGACGAATTGTCATTAGGTTGTAAATGTTAATGCTTATGTATGTGCATTAATTAACATTCAAGAAGATTAAATTAAATGCAAAAAAATCTTAACTTTATCTCTGTTATCTCTTAACAGAGAATCCATCCATATTCATCATTCCATATTGTTTAACTGTGAACCTCAAATCTCTCTCCTAGAGTTTTTACAGGTCAGTTTTTGGACTAGTCAAGTCAAGTCAAGTTAACTTTATTTATATAGCGCTTTTTACAAAATGTCATTGTTTCAAAGCAGCTTTACATGTATGATATCTTTAGGCAGAGTACACAGCACACACAGACAGACACACAGACAGACACAGAGAAACTGTGGACTACAGACCACTGCTAGTTCTGGTTGTGTAGCAGGCATGACCACAGACAGGGGCTTAAATGTGGACACAGAACCAACAATGTTATTTTTGGAGCACTGTTTAATTCAAAGCTGTTCCTGGGTTTATAATGTGTTTGGTTACAGACTGTAACCTGTTCTGGTCTATTTTTATCAAGGCAATGATTGGATGCTAGTAAACATGGTATGGCCACAAACTTTCTGCAGTTTCTTTGCTTATCTGGTAAGCGCTAAGTGAATTGGCTGATTTTATGCAACTACCTGAAGTAGGCAGTTCTTGGATAAAGTTGCAATGTGGACCTTTTCCTGTATAGTCAAATGTCTGGCTACTGCCTGGCTATGTCATTGTGGTAACTGTCCATTGGTGCACACTGTAGAATTTTTTCAGGTATACAGGTTGACTGCATCTAATTAAAAAAATATCCCAATAAGTCAATAATAATTTTGCAAACATTTTGAACATCCACAGTTCAACCAAACAACTGAGGTCACTCCAGCTACTACTCCTCATGACCAGTTCTTAGGAAACTGTTGAGGGCACAGTAGTTACACACAGTAAAGGGAGGAGAAGAAGATAGGCTCTGATCTAGTCCTGATGATTTCAGTGGTCCAGTTTCCACTGGTCCTCTGTTCAGTGGTCCCAAGTCACGTAGTCCAAACTCCAGTGGTGCTGGTAATACTGGTCATCAAGTTTCCTTCCATGGCCAAGGTGGCCACCATAATGTCCCCTTCCAGAGGCCCTGTCTCCAGTGGGCCCAACTCTGATGGTCCCAAGTCTTTCTGTCTCCAGTAGTACCAGGTCCAGGGGCCCCAAGTCTAATGGTCATTGTATTTGAATCCCCTTTCACAGCCAAGGTGGCCATCATCAAATCCCCTTACAGAGGCCCTGGTCCCAAGTCCAGTGGTCTAAACAGACCGAAGCCCAGTGGTCCTATTACTGTTGGACCCAGGTCCGGTAATATTAAGTCCAATGGTACCAGTCCAAGATTGCCACTGTCATCATCATGTTCCCTTTAAGAGGCCCCGTCCCAGTTGTCCCAGATCTGATGGTCCCACTGGGCCCAGTTCTGGTAGTCCTATCAGTCATGGTACCAAGTCCATGGTCCTAGTCATTAAGTCCCCTTTTATGGCCTAGGTGGCCTTTTTCAAGTCCCCTTCCATGTCCGCATCCAGTGGTCTCGAGTCCAGTGGTCGATGTAATGAACAGAGCAATAATTGAATGTCGGACTGATGACATGAAATGTTGACAGAATTATTACAAGAAAAAATAGAAATCAATCTTAAGTTTTGTTTGAAAATGACAATTCAAATAACAAATGAAACATAGTCTTCAGTAAAACCACTCTAATTGACAATTTAGGCAAACCATTTGGTTTAAATAGATAAATAGATTGGTAAATAGATTCATCATTTACAAGTTACCATAAAGCATGCAAAAATTATATAAACCAGATAACCCTTCTTGTCAGAAAAATATGTAAACAAATAATATGTGAACAAGGTCACACAAAAGCAAAACACTAAATGTTATTTACCTCAGTCTATTCAATGAATCAATTTTAGTTCAGAAACTCAGAGAAAAAAACATCATTGTTTAAAAGAAAAAGAATTGATGAGCAGATAAAAGTTGAAGGTTCAGACTCAGTAAATGGGTGGCTCGCCATCTTTCTTTTTCCTTAACGTGGCTTGATGCATCCACACCAGGTACATAAATGCATACAACAAAACTGTTCAATTCTTCTAAATTTACAGTGTTGGAAAATCTTCCACACCATTAACTACAGCAATGACTCCATTAATACCAGCTCGATGTTTCAGATGAACAAGGCCATAAGCAGGTAAGCTTCTTTACAAACTCCACAATTGGTCAGTAATTTAGCTCTAAATAACTCATCTACTTTTTCTGTTCCTTCTCTGTCTCTATCTCATCTGCACGTTTTGTGGGCGTCCATGTCATGTCTGGACTCACTCAATTGGACAATTTCCTCGCACAGTGCTGATTCCAACTATAATTGGATAAATCTTACAGCAGTAATTTTACATTATTTACATTACATTAATGCATTTGGCAGACGCTTTTATCCAAAGCGACTTACATTACATTATACTATACATTAATTCTGAGTATGTGCAATCCCTGGGATCAAACCCATAACCTTGGTGTTGTTAACGCCATGCTCTAACCACTGAGCTACAGGAAAGCAGGAAAGCATATTAGTGATATGATTAATAAAGAATATTATATGATATATGTTATATTATATGGAATATGTTCTTTCAATTTTTTTTCTTTCATTCTTTATATTCACTACATAGGTAAATATAGTAAAATTATATTTTTTTGACTGCAAATTAAATAATTTATGTCTGGGTTACACATATAAGTTAATGCTAATTACTGATATTTCTGTCAATACTAAAAAAAAATACTAATCGATTTAAAAGTATGGCATAGTCTCCAAACCTACGCTATAATTTTTTCAACAGACACAAAGCTTAAAAGTCAAAAACAAATGTTGTGGTGATTTCTCTTCCAGAGTGCATCATGCGAGAACATCAAAAAGTCATGAAAACTGAGAAGAGGTAGGGTGGATTAAGCAGGACTAGGATTTCCTTTAAGGCTTTTTATGTTATTGATTATGCTGCCCATTATTTCAGCAGTAGTTTAACTGACTATACATGTGGAATTTCAGTGACATTCAGGCAACGTCATGATTATGTGTTGTATTGGCCAAGTTAGATTTAAAGATTTTCCTCTGGAGCGTGTGATTAATAACCAGCTCTTTTGTCTGACAACAGCTTCAGCTTTTCTTGGACCGTGTTCATTTATACTCAGCCCACGGGCTCTTTCACAGCCCTGAATTATGGAAAAACAATTACATCCAAATCTTGTGAAATTACCTGTATTCAACATGGTTTCCTCTGCATTCAATTCCCTGAGTTTTAACACATTTGGGCTGTGGTTTGAACACTGGCCTTTTATACGTTTTTCACCTCCCCATATATGTGAAACAGAATTTTTATTTCTAGGCCCTATTTACATAAAAAGCCTGTTTGTAACATCTGTCTGTCACCTAAATCAGAGAAGAGTAAATCTAAAGAAGTTTATACTTCTTTTTGTACTTATACTACAAACAAAACCGAGAAACAAAATCGTAAAGCAGTCATTGTTGAGTAACTCCATAACGGTGAGATTTTGTAATATTTTGGCTTGTACTATGGGAGGGATTCCTTTATGCATTCCAAACAGCTGGAGGAAAAAGATCTGTAATGGAAACCCATGATACGGTAAAGCCAGATCAGAGCTTCATTCACTGCTCATGGAAGGCAAGCATACAGCTTTGAGCATTATAACAGTCATGGTAAATCTACACAGGGGCGGTTTTAGGCATGGGCGAACGGGGCGGCACACGAACTTAGAGGAAAAAAAATCATCGGTGCCGCTAAGCGGTTTTCTATTATCTATGATACCCTGCTAAAGCAGCACAGAAGCTGAGCGAGGGCAGGGAGTCTCGCCCGCCACTGAATCTACACAACATACAATGATTGTTCACACCATGTTTGCATGTTTGGTCTGCATAAACATACTCTTACTATTTTTGAAAAAATCATATTTCTGATGGTAATAGTGTATATTCTATATTATATACTTATTAAAATTTATACTATGATTTAGATCTGTCTGTTATTAACCCATATTGGTGGTTTCAAATATAATATTAAATGGATATGAGCATTTTAACCTCAGAAGGTTTTTACCTTTCCTTCAGAGAACTGCAGATAACAATTTTTCCTCTCACTCAGTCTAAGCCTTGAACTAAAGTAAGGTCAAAGTCACAATTTGTTTATTGTTTTTTTTGTGCTGTCTATCAGAAGGAAAGGAATGTGTTCCAGGACAGGAGCCACAGCCCAGAACAAATTACAGATAAAACATAGCAATCAATGAGTCTTCATTAAACATGTCAAAACAACTCACTCCCAGTATAATAAAAGCACCTGTCTGCATCCCCGATATGGTGTGCCCTGTGGCATTGTGACAGTCCTTTAATTCCCATTTCTATTTTTGTTGCGCTGCATATTTCAGGCATTTTGGCCATAAAATTAGTACTAGTTCAGTTTTTCCCAGTGAATTTTATTTGTTAGATAATTTGTAACTGTTATATCAAAATGAGCTGGTGACTTTATTGCTCCCTGGTCTACTTATATTTGTATGTTTTGAGAAATAAATTATGTATTGACAGACATTAAAAATATAATACTCATACCTCATTTTTGAGTGATGACTGCTTTACTTATGAGGATTAGACATATTGGAGCTAAAGTAAAATAGACAGACGGGTTTCTCTCTCATGTCATCAGCTAACTATAACTATATTTTAATCTGTTGCCATCTAGTCTATAAATAATGATTCGCCTGAATGACAGGGTGTCTGAGAAATTCTGTCAACCTCCTTATTTCATAACACTGTGGTTTCTCAAACATCATTATTCATATTGTTTTAATTTTAAACTGATGCTTAAAACAAAATGAAGAAAATGCTTATTATATGTGTATACTGACAGAAGGACCCATGTTATCAAAGCAGAATATTTGGCTGGAAATCCAACACCTAGTAACCACCTGAAATACCTTAGCAATGCATTTGTGACCACACACATTCCCCTAGTATCATGACATGAGCATCAGCAAACATCAATAACATTCTTTAAAACCATTTAGGTACAGGTCTATATCTACAGTTTTAACTCTTATTGTCTTTATCAACTGGTTTTTAGTTTGTCTTTTCTAAAGACAAACAAACAACAAAAGGTTTTATTGTAATTTAATCAGAAAACACTTAAAACAGCCATTTGCCCCAGACTTGCAATGCAAGCACCACAATAAGATGAATCATATTTACTGGTTAGTGCCACCAGAGAATTAAAGAAACAGCTTGGTGATACATGGCCTCCCTGAGGAGTAGATTCCCACAATTGCCATTAGATTTACCCATGCTATAATTCACATGTGCCTCATTCCACACCAACCACGGCCAAGGCATGCTTGCTAATGGAGTAGGATTACCAATGACTCATACATCCGAAGCCCCCAGAAAATGCCAGTGTTATTGGATTGATGTCATTACTGATTGCTTTTCCAAACACACAGGAAACCCCAGACTACATCTGTGAGGTGATCTCCATTGCCAAGCATTCTTGTTATATAGATGAATATACAGATATATTGTACAGGAATATAGGAATCACAGCAAAAATATCACAGTATAGAGATAAAATCTGTAAGAGGGCATTGAATGTTTCATAGTTGTTTCTTTTTATCTTACTAGTAATAAAATGCAGTAGATGTCTCTCCTGTATTGTTCCTCTTGGTCATAAGCTTCTTTTCTCTGCTGTCCAGCACATGCGGTCTCAATTAAATTATTGGCAAGAGTGCTAATCTGGAATCTTCCTTTGGTGGACATGGTTCAAGCATACTATAAAAAAATATATAAACTCATGCTCTGCTGACAAATCTTTGTGTAAAACTTTGTGTACATTTATGTTGTGAAAATACTCACTGATATCTGCTCAAAACCACATATGAGCAGACAGCAGTATAAGAGTCCTCATGTTACATAGCAAATAATCAGCCTGCTTGGAGTGTGTCTCTTTGTGTTATTACATCTCAATTTCAAACAAGTAAACATGTTTGTAAAGAAAACAAGCATCATTAATGAAGGTATCTGGCATTTTTCATAAAGGTTCTGTTTTCTTAAGTTTATTCACTCATTTATCTTTCTGTATGTGCCTCTTTACTGTATGTTCACTGTCAACCTTAATTGTCAATATAACATTTTCATTGTAATTATGTAAATGTCATAAGCGCTAGTAGAAATGATCCATTGATCCATGATATGACCTTATTATGTCCTGTAAAGAAATAAGATAACAAGACATCTACATTTTTGCATAACGTCCTGTCTACAAAGATGCCTTCATCTGGCTGATTTCTGAAAAACCAGTAAGTTCTTTACTGCCTCTGATATACATAAAACTGGGGAATGCATTTCGCTAGCTGATTGAAAAAATGAAATAGTTGAGAGAAGTAAATTTTATGTTGAGAGAATTATTTTTATGATACTGTTTCTACCAGAAAATTAGCATTGCTGGTTAACTGCAAAGCTCATTTGAATTGTTTACTGGATCTCAAGATATGTGACATTATGGTGTCTTTGCAATCAGTGAATTAGAGCTCACACTAAAGTCTTTTCAAAGCAGAGTAGAGTTCAACCCATCTGCCACATGATCATAGACTAAGCAATCTGTTTTCCTTGTAAAAGACAACTCTACCTAGAACACCAAAACAGCACATGTCAATTTTTTATAAATCAACATGCCCAGTGTTACAGATTCTAAGTCTATTGAAGACTTTATTTACCAGAAATCTTCTGCTGTAGAGCTAAAACTATTCCTACTGAAGTTAAACTATTCCTTTTAAAGTTACTTTTAATGTTTTGTACACTTTCTGGACAAAAGAAAAATGTAAATCTGTTGAAAATCTGTTTCATATGAAATAAGCTGTGGAACTATGAATAGAACTGTGGAAACAGAGAAAATCTGAATTCCTTAGGTCAGAAGATCTACTGTATTTGTGACCTTTAGATAACACTCACAGGAAAGAATGCAAACAATTTTAGGTTGCTTAAGTGAAACAAACAGCAGCTTATTCTATGGTCATATGTAAATATTAATAGCTTTATAAATGCATTTGCATACAAGTCTACAAGATAACAGGTTAGAGAGCCTGATAGAATTCTGAGAGCAAAGCAAACATTTTCTGCACCAACATATGGCAACACTTACATGATTTTGTAACTCCCCTTTTCCATCCGTATTTCAACATTTTAGTTTTTGCAGCTCTGGCTTTATATCTTTGCAAGCTTGCATGTCACAGACCACATCTAAAATGGCTGCTGCCTACAGAAGCCAAACTGTCAGAAGCTGATAAAAGACTAGGCCACACAACAAAATGGTGTTTAAAGTCGGAACATTTGGAGTTTGGTACAATGATTACAACTCATATATAAATTTTCCTTACTCAGACTACTATTTATAAACAACAACCACAGCTAAAATATGGACTTAATTTCTGCGAAGATATTTAAAGCTGTTTTAATGCTTCCTAGTTTTTAATTTGCAGACACAACTATATAGCTCAAAATGTGCAAACACTTTCAAAACATGATTGTTTAAATTTATCATTATGTTTGCAATCATGATGGTGCAGTAATTATACACTGCAACTTTAAGATGCAGATTTTTAGCAACAGTAAAAATTCAGAAGTCCCTGCATTGCTTTGCTGTGGTATAAATGCATTTTGACTTCTATATATTTGGTACATTTTGAATGTGAATGGTGAATTAGTTGAACATCTTTTTGATGTAGTGCTTCTTTATAACATGCCATACTCATGAATACAGTGTCCTATTTACAGTATTTATTTATTACATCAATTTAAACTCCAGACGTGCATCCTTTGTGTTTGAGTTGCCATTTGACATAAAATCTTTATTTAAAAATTTTATAAAGTTTATTTTTTTTCTTTTTTTGCTCACTGTATGTATCAGTCAGAAATGTATTTTGAAATAACAGTTGTGTTTATGGTTAGTAGATTAGGTATAATCCGTTCTTTTGTCTGTAGTGGTATTTACTGTATACCATCTCCCTCGGGCCAAGGCAGGAAAACTCTCTGGCCAGGTTAGGTTAGATATAACGTGCACAAAAAAACCAATTGGCATCACTTTTTATGGTCCGCATATGCTCTTCTTCCTATCTTTCTTCCTATAAACAGTTTTTATAGGAATCAATAATGGAGTGTTTTTTAGCTCAAAAGTTTAAAAACATAAAGGCATACTCCAAAACGAAAAATGGCCCATGGTGTACATCACTTTCTTTTAATCAAACACAATCTGAGTTATATTAAATATCTGGGCTCTTTCCAGCTTTAAAATGGCAGTGAACAAGGCCGAGATTTTGAAGTTTTAAAAAGCACATCCATCCATCATAAAAATTAATCTATATTAAGACTCCAGGGGGTTAATAAATGCCTTCTGAGGTGAAACAATACATTTGTGAAAGAAAGCGATTACTATTTTGGGCATTTTCAGTGATTCATTTGGCATGCTTGAATGTAAACATCTGTATGACAAACTACTGGAACATGGCAGCACGTAAGTTTCATGTTGATAACAGCAAAATTGTGTTCATTCTCGCGTCTCACGACTAGCATTAAAAAGTGTAAAAAGTTTAATTAGCCCCTTGGAGTCATATGGATTACTTTTATGATGGATGGATGCTCTGTTTACTGCTATTATAAAGTTGTAAAGAGCCAGGATATTATTTAATATAACTTTGATTGTGTTCAGCTGAAAAAGAAAGTCATGTATGAAACAGTCGGATCCATATACAGTATTTAATATCACAGGCAAAAGACAGAATCGCAAATCGTAAGACAGGCAAAGGTCGGGGCTGGCAGCATACAATCGTAACAGGTAAACAGGCAGTGGTCGTGACAGGCGGCAAAAAAAACGGCAAAAAAACAGTAAACAGATAAATCCAAAGGGCAGGCGGCAATAATCAGAAAACCAGAGAACCGACAGGGTCGATACACTTCAGGCAATAAACAACAATGAAAACGCTCTGAATTGCTACCAGTGGCAAACAAGACTTCGCAATGATGTGAGGTTTCAGTTCAGTTTATATTTGTTGAGTGAGATGATTTTCAGGTGCGCTTCCGGGTGTAATCAGCTGGAGGAGGTTCATGGGAAATGTAGTCTGTAGCAATGATTAGTACTCTGGCGATGGCTCTCGCTGCTGCCACGATGGAGAGGGAGCTACAGCCTCCACTGTAACATATGCCTAGGATGCCTTGAAGGGTGAGTAATTTATGGGACATTTTTTATTTTCTGGTGGAGTGTCCCTTTAACTATGCTAAGTGAAACAATCATATACTGTCATGCTATACATAGTCTTATGAAGAGAAGAAGAGAGTTTGAGGAAATATCAAGAATGTGTGGGGTCACAGTGATCTAAAGAAGACAGTGAAGCCTTGTGGTTTGTAAACAAATAGTGTCAAGGTCTAACACATGGCCACAGCAATTCTTGAATGAATGAAACGGGAACTGGTTTAAAAAAAAAACAGTTCACAGGATATAAGTTCTAAGTTCACAGGATTGTTTTTTGAATGGCATCTCTGTGTCCCACAACCTCTAACTGTGTTTTTTTTTTAAACTTTGAGTAAACTTTTAGAAAACATAAGCCAACACTCTGAGAATGTTCCCTATTTTCTGGGTATAACCATTTTTTTTATCTCCTGTTGTGTATTGTATGTAATTTTATGTTGGCAAGCTTGTCATGGTCAAGATGAGATGCATGTTTTTTTATATTGATTCATGGGTTTTTGATTACGTTTGTTTGTGCGCCACTTTATTGCGTTATTTCACTCAATGTGCTTTCAAAAATTTAAATGATGTTGCCTTGGCACGCAAACACTTTGCCCTAAGACCAACACTGTACTAATGCATAGACTGTTGCTTTACACACGTTTCAGCTGTTGCTATATGACCTCTAAAGTATCAAATATAATATAATAATAGTATCTAGCTGTCAATTTTCTTGAAATTCATAAAATGTTTCTGTAAAGTTAAATAAAGGGCTAGAAAGGGGTACATTTAAAGAGCAGTCATAAATATAAAACCTCATCCCACCCCAACATCCGATGAACAGCATGGTTACTAACATAACCCTCATTCCCTGAGTTAACATGACGTGGGGGGGGGGACATGGGCTGTGGGTTGACATTAAGACTATGGGGATGAGCTCAAGAGTGTTTTGTGAGGATTGTGAAGAATGGATCAGTTGTGTCAGCAGTTATATTATATAGGAAAAAGCCAAAGGGGGACTGAGGTAAGAACTGTGGGGGTGAGCAAGGAATGTAAGGAGAGGAAATCCCCTGTGAACATAACTGTGATGAGTGAGAGGAACAAGAGGTTATAATGGGGGGAAAGCAAAAACCAGTGAATGAAATGTGCAGAGGTTTAACAGAAATTGCTTTTGGGGGTAGTTTTCTGTAAATATATAGCCATTCCAGTAAAGTTCCTTTACCCCATGTAAGTTACTGGGGATTGAGAGACAGATGTCGAAGTCTCAGGTCTACTGACAAGAAGTTTTAATTCATGACAAAATGTGCCTAGAGGACCAAGAGGGAGGTAGTGAACCACAAAACCAATGAGTCTGGTTAAATGACCCTTGCATAAAATTGAAAAAATATATAGCAATATCCAATCTTTTTGCTCTGGAAGTTTCATAGTATCCTGATACTAAAATAATTTGTTCAGAGTTTGTTCATGCATCATGCTTTTTTAAAAAAACCAAACCAAAGTCTTTATTTTGTGAAGTCAACAGAAATGTTTGTTTTAAAGATCTTTCCTTTTTTAGTTTTACAATAAAGTATATATTTGGGGAGGAAAAATCTGATGTGCCATTGCCACCAGATGAATCAGTCTAACTGAAAAAAGCACTGTCATATTTGGTCATATTATTCCATGAGAAAGTGAAGAGACGCTCTCCATTGGGAACTGATCGTGCCAACAGAATCATAGATCTAAAGAAATCCTCTGCCATCTATGTGACATTATGATAGGTCCAGAATAAGTGGGCCTAGCATAACAGCGGTGTTTCTGTATGACAATGCACAGTGTCCAAGCACCATTAACAACATGTCACTTCTTAGCTTTTTTAACTTTCCCTACATTGTTTCCTGTTAAGATTATAGATAAATAATAATGTAACATTTGAACTGGTGCCATTCTATTCTATCAAACAGGAGTTTTCGCATAAATAAAGAAATTCACTTGGACTGTTTCTTTTTTACCTCTCACATCAGAATCAATGATCTGAGAATGAGAGTTGCCAGTCTGATGGCTGGTTTAACATCATAGACTCACATTATCCTTTCGAAAATGCTGCTATGCAGTTTCTCATCACTGCTAAGGGGTCTAAGGTCTCAACTCTTTGATAGAATACACTAAGTCAAGATGGCAAGATCTTGTTATCTTACAGTGCTGAAATGTTATGCACTGACAACTTATGATAAGAAAACATTGCTAGACATTGCCAGGTTGCAGCATGATTCTACATATACCGGTTTTATATTTTCAGACCTACATTTTTGCTTCACACTCAGCAACCCTTACCACCACAATCCATGAGAAGGCTTCTTAGTAAAGGAACCGACCCAAGAAGACCCCTGCGAAGGTGGGGACGCAAGCAAGGCTTGACAGAGAGACTTTATGTCAAGCTAAAAGCTAAGACTAAATGGGGAGGTGTGTGTGTGTTAACAATGGTTTGGAGATGTACAGGTTATTTTTAAGCATTGTTCGCCAGATGTAGAGATGCTAGTACTGAAACGGCAGCCCTACTTGTCACAGAAACACCAGGCTCTTCCACCAATCAACGCTCACAGTCACCCGAGTTCTAACCACGCACACCTGACCGTCATCCCGTTAATCACCAGCACAGCACTATAAGAGCAAACTACACATTGTCTGGTTGCAATTTGGATTGATTCCACAATTCCAAGCTCACCGCTCTCCTTCGGCTCTCTTGTGTGCTCCTGTATCTGTGTTCAGTCTACTTACCTGCATCCAGCATCTAAAACCAGCTCCTGGAATTCCATCAGTCACTCCACGATCATCCAAACCTGGTAAAAGAGATTCATTCATCTGTTCAATAAATTTGCCTGTTTGGTTTAACTAACATCTGTGTCTTGAATCTGACTTACCGTCACACTACTATCTACCATAGGAATTTATTGTTGTGTTTTTGGCTGCTGTTTACAGTCCTCCACATAATAACTCATCGGCATGGCTTGGCAAACTCTATGACGCCATCAATTACCCTAGAAACAATTTACCCTGATGCTGCCTTTGTTATTGAGGGCGACTTTAATCACTGCAATTTACAGACTGTACTGCCAAAATAGTTTCAGCATGTAAACATCCCCAAACATTACCAGAATACTCTGGATCATGTTTACAGCAACATCTGTGATGCATACCAAGCCACCCCTACTTTCAGATCACATTTATTTGTTTCTATAGCCAGCCTATAGACATAGACTAAAGCAGACAAGCCCACCTGTTAAAAAGGGTAAACTCTGGTCTCCAAAATCTAAGTGCATAATGCAGAACTGTTTTGATCAGACAGACTGGGAGGTGTTTAAAACTGCAGCCACACAATGATTCTTCTATCAACATACAAGAGCATGCTGAATATGTGACTGGGTATGTTTGCACATTCGCTAATGACATTGTGCTCTCCATACATTGAAGGTTCCAAACCAAAAATGTGGATGAATGGTCAGGTGTGGCAACAAAGAGGAGGACATAGCAGCAACCTATACAACCTATGGAAGAGCATTAAGGAGGCTAAAAGGCAGTACAAAGAAAAAATTAAGAGCCTCTACTCTACTACAGAAGAAAAAAAGGGGATTACAGATGCCCCTCAGATGTAATCAGCTCCACATTTATCCTGCTTGAACAGCTAAACTAATTTTATGCAGTTTTGAGACCTCCAGCAGCTACACAGACTGCACAATCTCCTCCCCCTCTCCTTTGATTGTCTTACAAGATGAAGTGCACAGAGGCCTAGGGAGAATGAACTCTCACAAGGCAGCAGTCCCAGACAATATCCCAGTGTGTCTCGGAGCTGGCTGATGTTCTCACCCCTGTTTTCAACTTGTCCCTCTCACAGGCCACGGCCCTGCCTGTTTTAAAGCTACCACCATCTTAGTTCCTAATAAGAGTACATTGATCTGTTTAACTGACTACAGTTGCGCTCATTTCGATCATTATGAAGTGTTTTAAGAGAGACCCACATTCAGAGCAGTATACCAGAAATGCTGGACCCCTTATAGTATGCCTAGCGCCCAAACAGATCAACCCCTGCAGCCCTATACATGACTCTCGCACACCTGGAAAACAAAGACACTTACACCAGCATGCTTTTGATTGAGTGCAGTTCTGGTTTTAATACTAATGAACTTTACACTCTGTGACTGGCTGTTAGATTTCCTCATGGACAGGCTACAGTCTGTCACAATTGAAAATATCACATCAAACAGCATTGTAATGAATACTGGTATCCCCAAAAAAACTGTGTTCTAAGTCTCATGATGTACATACTGCTCACATTTGACTGCGTTGCCAACAATTGGGTAAATATCATTCTTAAATTTGCTGACAACACCGCAATTGCTGGACTTATAACTGGTGGTTATAAAACAGAATACAGAAGTGAGGCAGCTGGTCTAGTAAAATGGTGTGAGGAAAACAATCTCACCCTCAGCACAGACAAAACCAGGGAAAGGATCATCGACATGAGGAGGGAAAGAACTCATCAGCCACTGATCATCCATGGGCTTGAGGTGTGGAGAGGGTGAGCTGTTACAAATTCCTAGTCGTTTACATCAGTGGTGACCTAACTTGGTCATGCAACACCACCCAGCTTGTCAAGAATGCATAGCTGTGGCTTTACTTTCCCAAAAAAAATTCAGCATGACATCCAAGATCCTCAGCAACTTTTACAGCAGCATCATTGAGAGCATCTTGACCAGCTGTATCACAGTGTGGTATGGAAACACCACAGAGGGGAACTGCAAGAGAGTAGTAAAGACTGCTGAGAGGATCACTGGAACACCACTACTCTCTCTGTAGAACATCTACTACTGCAGAGTTCACAGAGAAGTCAGCTTCATTGTGCCTTAACTCTCACTGCCCCTTTTGAAAGGAGAAACCTGGAAAATTATTGCTGTCAAAAAAATCACAAATAAGATGAAAAGGTTATTTTTGTTTAATTTTTTTGGACAATAATTGGACAATAATATATTTGGACAAATAATATAATGGATGTTTGTTATGAACCTTTAACATGAAAACCAAAGTGTCTGCATTGACTTTATGACAAAGGTCAGAATTCCTGGTATGATGTTGACTTTTTTTTATAAAAATCTTTTTATAAATGAATTAAACAATTTATCCTACTTAATTTATTGACACTGGTCAAATATGTGTTCTAGAGTGTTAGACCATTTTATCAATATATATAATTTGCTATTATTACAATTTAATTGTCAAATATTAAAGTAAACTTAGATGCTCCGCTGGTGGAACCGTGACAATTAAAGGGCTATAGACCCCACCCACCCCCATTACAAAATGTGAACACCTCTGCCACCTGGCAAGAGGTTCAGGAGTGTTAAATGTAGGACCTCCAGAAACAGTTTCTATCCAGCAGCCATCAGAATATTAAATGGGTCAACACTCATTGACCCTGTCACCACTTCAAAGCAGACTCTATATATCAGACCATATAATCATACTATACATTCATTTCACACCGTAGTCACTGACGCACATAGGTGACTTTGCAGAGACACAACTATACTGTATTATATTGCACTACTATATATTGCACTGTTTGTATTTGTAAATATATTTCTTTTTACTTATTTTATTCTTTTACGGCATGCACAGTGACAAGCAAAGTAGGAATTTAATTAAGAATTTCATTGACAATAAAGCCTTTGAAGACACTGTTTCATTAAACCAAAATCACAATGCTGCTAATAACTTGTAATAATCACATGGAAAATGGATAGTTTACCCAAAAATTTTCCTCAAGTCATTACCCTCAAATCTTTCCAAACCCCAGACAGATTTTATTCAGTGGAACACACAAGAAGTTCTAAAGCCATGCAATGACGGTGAAAAATGACTGCAGCTTTCAACCTTCAAATATGACATCATAAACAGGGTCCACTATAAGTCTTACACAAAGTTGTCCTATGCGTGAAGAAACAAAACTAAATTGAACTTGTTGTCATTGAGAATTTGCGGTGCACCAACCAGCCAACCAGAACATCCTAGAAACGATCCCAAAACACCCTAACAGTTTTGCAGGACCACAAACATTTTCTGAATTAAATAAAAAAAATATAACGAGAACCAGCTTCCGCCATGTTTAATTCTATTCAATTATGATGTTACAAAATCCATTTAAATGTTGGCCAAAAACATATAGTTTAGTAAAAGTGTCTATGCATTTTGTCACTTTTTAACAACAGGGAGATACTTGGCAATGGGAGTTTTTCCTCTGATTACTGAACAAGCTGTACAGTGTAACTGTAAAATGTAATGTAATGTACAAGCTTGTATTTAAAACTGCTTGAAATGTTGCTGTTGTCTGAACCAAAACTAATTGTGCTAGGGTCCAAGCTGTTTAGATCACAGGCCTATAGACGTGTTTATGCAGCTTTTATGTTGACTCAAAATTAGCTATATTTAGGGGTTAGGAATCAAATGGTAGTTTGTATATAGAAGCCATTTCCTCCAAAGGTATCTCACATGTTCTGTCTTTCCTTGGTGCTTTTAAAGAAATTGTCTCTGTTTATCATTTGAATCTCACTCCAGTTTAAATGAATAAGGGTTCCACTCTGATGCTGATCATAATTTAGTAATATAAGTATATTTAGTATATTTCTAAATTCTCTTATTTTTTGTTACTTGTTCTTTAGAAGCCTAATGTCACACAGAGTCACACGGTATATGCAGATCTTATGGTCACAAAATTGCCAATCTGATCTTAGTCAGAGGTTACCGGGTTAACTAATGTTATTAAATCTCGCCATCATATGCTTGCTCTGATCTAATAATAGTTATTTTGTTCACAACCATGCAACTTGCCACTGGGAAAGTTAACACTATATAATCTGTCTCCTGGGAAAGACACTGTCACGGTGGAGGCTCCAGCTCTCTCTCCACCGCACCACCAGAGGGAACCTTCACCGGAATATTAACGGAAGTTTCAACGAACTACAAATTCCAGCATGCATCTACCTTGGATCGGATCACTTCCTGTTTGTCACCTGATCGTCATTATCTCCGTTATTTAAACCGGACTCAGTCTCTCAGTCATTGCGAAGTCTTGTTTGCCTAGTGCTGCATTTCTGAGTGGTTTGCCATTTGTAATTCTGATTGCCTATCGTGTATTACCTGGATTGTTTATCTTTTGCTGATTCTTTGCCGTCTGCCCTTGATGTTTGGATTGTTTATCGTTCATGATTGTTTGCTGCCTGTCTTGATCCACACCTGTTCTCTAATTATGATTTTGTCTTATCTATGTTGTGTTTGGTTACCGTGAGAAGGGTCTGGCTGCAGACCTGCACTGTCAGACCTGCACTCTCAGACCTGCACTGTCAGACCTGCACTCTCAGTCACCCAAACTTCCTCTGCAGGTGACGTCACTTGCAATCGACACCTGCACTCTACGGTACCTGCTACGTCACTTGAAATCGACACAAAAAAACGGAAAAATGTTTCCAGTCGTTCGTT
>JAZGTJ010005829.1:0-26438 GCA_036877575.1 Botia almorhae
GGAAAAATCATTCAGTGAATAAATAAATAACGGTTGTCTCGGCTTTGCAGTGACAGAATGAATCATGCAGAAATGTTCTGCTTGTCTCTGCAGACACAAAAATAACAAATCTGACAACACATGTAATCTGTAAGAATAACATCACACCGCCGGCGCGGGCGTTTGTTTGATTTTTGTCAGGGTCATGTGATCCAGCCATTCTGCCATCATGATTTACAGTCTGATGAGACTGAGAGAGATTTTTCACTTCAAACTGACACGCGGTGGAATTAAACTTGCAGAAGAGAAATGAAATCACTTCTGTTTGGGCTCAGATAGGAAAATCCCTGAAAATGTGTTTACGTAAAATACCAGACGTGTCAAAAATAATACTGAGCGTTTGTGTAAGTGTTAAACATCTTTGATATCACAAGTTTTAAAGTGTTTCACGAGTTACTATTTTGATAATATTTTATAGTTTTATGTCTTAATACTGTTTATTTTACTTTGCTGTTAAAATTAACACATTAATACACAGTGTTGGTCATCAGGGCACATTATTCCAAATACAGTCGGCTAATTGTAATACATTTTCTGCCTATATTATGACTTTATGTCATTAAAGCCCTAATATTGTTCGAATCATCTGCCATATAGATTCCATATTATCACCATCCAATCAATACTGATTGATAATACCCAGTTTCACCTGGAAATACATCAGATTGTGAAGGTCACATGGGTCGTGGACTTAGACGTGACTCATTTACTGTCCTGACGTGGTATATTCCTGGTGAAATGGGATTTTGACGGGAGCAGAGAAGTTGAAAATAATAGGATCGGTGATGTCAGTCAAAATGAAATGAAAGAGTGCAAAGTTATTCCAAAGGTAAAATTGTTATTTCTCTCCCAAATCTAATGAAATTCTATCTGTAGATGTAGCGCTGGTTTATACTTCTATGTAAGTTTATGGGATTTTTTTTGTGTGTATTATTGTCCACCAGGGAAAAAAATAATCTATGACTAAGTCCAAAATCTCCCCAAACACTTCCTGCCTGCTCGCTTTGTTTTCTTTCCTCAAAAGACACAGAAATCAATGAGAAATTATGAGCAAAAAGGGAATTTTAGCTTAGCAGCATTACACAGAATCTCTGTAATAAAATGCCTCTTCTGGAACAGAGCAGAATAATGCTGTGAAATGCTTGGGAATGCCGTCACAATCTTATATTAAAACACACATGTGAATATGAAACAGAGAAGACGGAGTCCAGATGGAGACTGATGTTGAAATTCAGCGCATGGAAAGTTATTCATCAGCAGAACGGTGACAATCAAATATGTAAACATGCGTTGATTCTTCACACGTTTCCTGCTGTAGTTGTGTGGCAGCGTTTACACACAACACTGATTCCAGAACTGTTGGCTTTGTTTACATAAATTCCACACAAAAGGAATTCCGACCCCTCCCATCCTCAAAAGTCCGAGCCGTTACATAATTCCTAAAACATAAAGAGCGCCACAAATATTCAGATACATATACGTATATTCATATACAAATTTGCTAAAAATCAAAGCTATTTCTGTTCTGTTATCCATATGTGCACCACATCTTAAATCTTAACAAAATGTGCTTTAAAATAAAATACAATTGTTTATTCAAACATCATATTTCTGTTAGATCTATAGGTTGGTTCCAAGAAACAACTGAGATAAACTATTCTAAATTCAGAAAAGTGTGGACAGTTAGAATTCATTAGGATTATATTAAATTATTATATTCTACTATATTAAAATAGTTATATATACTCATTTGTCTTGCTGTAATAAATATAATGCTGGTGTTGGTTTGATGTATTTGTAAGCTTCAGGTTTGTCCGTTAAAAACTTCAGTGTGATCATTCAGAAAGTCTTTCTGTTTTATTCATCAGATATTTTGGCTTTGCTGATGGAATCTCTTTATGCCAACAGGACTGAAGCACATTTGAACTCTGATGCACAGAGTTACACATCTGCTGTTGGGAAACCGCCACAATTTCCCTTCATAAACAAACGATTGTTTTCCACAGGAGAAGTTGTGCAAATATTTAATGACCAATTGTCCGTATATCTGGACGGCTGTCTCTCCATCAATGTGTAGGGCAGATGTCGCAGTCAGAACCTCCGCTAAAGATATTTGAAGTGTTTAAGATGCAAAAACTGGTTTGGCAGAAGTTTACCTGATTTTTGAGTTCACTCAAGTTCATCTGACTGAGTTTAAAATACTTAAATGAATTAGATTTGCATATACTAGTTAACATCAAACACTGTACATGTTGATGTATGTTTTCTTAATTCAACCCATCAAAACAATGTTGTAACTTCGATACTTTTGTTCCTCCAACATTTTACTTGTTTTCTAGGCGATGAGATGAAGCTGTGGAGAGAGATTTAGAGATTCAGAACTCAAATTACTTCACATTTGATGAATAACAGAGCTTGAAAATACACAGAAGTAATTTCCTGTTGTTACAAGTCGCATGGATGTTAAATATTTAATGACAGAGTTTGTGAGGAAAATCATTAGAGATAGAAGTTAGTAGGCGTTTTTAATGTGGGTAGGTCCGCGTCTGTAACTTAATGGTATTTTGGCCAACAAAAAAGGTCACTAAGTTCAGTGACAGTGTCATATGGTAATACCATGGTGCTCCGGCTGGATTTATGTTACAGATTTATATTACTGTCCTGATGTTCTGGCCCCTGAATATTGTGTTAATCTATAAATGTGTGATTACAGAAGTCCTTAATCTCAAATATTAAAAATGCCTGAAGCTGAGAGAGACATGAAATAAGATCTTAGCTCAGGGTCCACAGGGTAAAAGCAATAATATGCATGAAAATACTTTGTACTTCACGTTTGTTTTTGCACTGTATCTGATCCCTTTGTAATCCATTTCTGTCATTTGGCGGTTTTTCACCGACCCTGACATGCAGGAAGCAGATGCCGCATGTGAGATGTTTGTACACTATGTCTTGCAGGAGCTGCTATACAGTAGCAACTGGCTTTTTGGTTGGCTGTTTTTGTTGCATTAAAATATGCATGCACATTTTTAAAGGTACGGTTAGAGTAATAATTTCTTCAATATCTAAACTGTCTAAATGTGTTTTTATTTACAGTTTAAATCCCTGAGGAACGTCACTGAAAAGACACCACAAATTGTGACCCTAGGAACAGCATAAACAAACTATAAAAGTGTAAAAGCAAATCTTCAGTTGTATCGTCATTTCTACCACAACCTATAATTTTACAGTTCTTTCTTTGAACTTTTATTTGGTCACCATGGAGACAACAGTGCCTTTGAGCAGCATGCTTGAGATAAAGACATATCGTGTGTGGGGGAAAAACAAATTAAGGTAAATATCCTAAAGTATTTTTATTATGTATCAATTATAAACATATTGTTTAACTGTTTTTTGTTTACTTGTAATCATTTAACTAATCTATAAACAATTCCAATGGTGTATATACATGCATACAGAAAGATTCCATCTCATTATTTATTGTTTATGGTTGTTTTGTGGAAATAACATTTTTAGAATAAAATGGCTGCTTTGTCTTGGTAAGTCACCTAAATATTTTTATGCTTTCTGCATGATTTAGCTAAATTACAACTTAATTGTAAATAAAACTGTGGTGTTTAGAGGAGTAGATAGTGTCTGTTTACTTTTGCTGTCTGGAGCTGATGCAGTCTTCCAAAATTACTATTAAAACCCCAATGGTAATGTAACACTTCTTCATATCTGGTGTTATATTTGACATAAATAATCAGCATCCTCATAATGAGATGAAGAATATGAAACCATTGTCATTTATCATAATAACCCTTAAAACATCTACACAGGAACTTTATCTTTAAACAGTATTGGTGAATATCTGTAGGAGTCTGTGAAGTTTTTTTAAATACATAATTCAGCTATAAAATGAAGATTGACTCATGAATCAAAATGGATTTAACAAAGATTTAATAACCATTTTACAGAATCAAGTCATTGTTATTGATAGAAATAGCACAGAAAAGATACTACCTTCCTGGATTCAAACACCAAAGCTGTGTTAGGATCTTTAAGGTGTATGTTAAACTCCAAAATAACATTGAGATTTCATATTCTAGTAATGCTGTAGGTTTGGGTAAACAATTAAATGCAATAAAACCAGAGTGAGAGACTGTAGGTAGCATTTAGCTCAGTACAGTAATTGTAAAAAAGAAACAGCAGTGATGTATTCGGAAATCGCAACTACTTATTAGTCAGAAAATTATACTTAGCAGAGCTAAGAACCACTGACTGACATGCTAATGCATGCTAATTTTGTGGATACTATGGTGTTTTGTGTTTATATAATTATTGTTGTTCTTTGTTTTTTGTACATTTCTATGATAAAGTATCAGTGTGAATTTTTTCCTGGTTCATTCAATTAAAATGAAGAGAAAAATCATGGTTACATACTAGCAGAAAACTTTCATGTTAGGTTTGCTGGTTGGGAATGCTCATAAGTACAGTTGACCATCAGATGTACAATTAGATATACACTAGACAATCATATGTACAGTATATACTCAGATATACAATTGACAATCAGATGTACAGAAGACAATTAGAAATACAGTAAAAAGTCAAATGTACAGTAGACAGTCAGACATGCAGTAGACAATCAGATGCACAGCAAACAATTAGACATACAGTAGACAATCAGATGTGCAGTAGACAGTCAGCTGTACTGTAGACAATCAGATATACAGTAGACAATTAGACATACAGTAGACAATTAGATGGAGAGTACACAATCAGACATACAGTAGACACTCAGACATACAGTGGACAATGAGATGTACAATAGACAGTCAAACATACAGTATATTGTCAGCTGCTTTTGATTATTTTAAAATAACTCAATTATATAAAACATAAAGGACTGGCCTCATTTTCTGTAAATACTGGAACTTACCATAAAATTAAAGTGACAGAACCGATAAGTACACAACAACATGGAAAAAACAGGAAAAAAACAACAAGCTGGACCAATTCACTCTTAAAATAGAAACATGCCATCGTCAATCCCAATATTAACAGAATTATTGTGATCTTCATGTCAAAGAGAGTGAACACAGTCACAAGTGCCATGGAGAGAATCGCACCCACCATACAACACAGCAATAATTTGAGTGTGTAGAGCAGAGTTGTCCGGGCGTGCATGTGTTCAGGTGTCATGAAAATTGTTTTACATACATGAGCACCAAAAGTGACTCCAGGAGCAGTGTGGGATGCGGTGAGCACATCTGACCATGCCCTGATGCTAGTGAATGTGCCAAGGGTCAATCCTAAACCTGCTTTGAATACTATACTGGGCAAGTTAAAAATCATGATCAAAAACAATAGAATTTGGTGTCCATGTCGTGAATATGATAAGTCATAGTGTGTAATTGTAATTGTAAATGTTGTGGACAAGACCAAATTTACTGGAACAGCAACATTTGGACTCATAACATTTCTTAATATAATCACAACAATCACAATAATCACAAATAAACACAACCGGAACACATGATATTGCTGCAAAATGACAAAGTTCATGTCTTCCTTTAGTGAAAACTACAACAGAAACCAAGAGACCCAAGCCTACAGCTCCAGCTGTGCCTCCTAAAGCCTGATATATAAGTAAGAGAGTTTCTTCATTAGCATCTTGATCAGCTGCTTCGAGTCTTTCTTCCTTATCTTGTAGTGTTTTCAAAAGCTCATCGGTTTCTATCTGCTGTGTGTCAATCAAAGCTGAGTAAAATGTCCCTCCATTCATCCAAACTAACTTGCGTATTTCCGCTATTAGAGCTGTTGTCTGAGCAGGTTTGGGATCAGTGTCAGTAACTATGTGAAATCTGCCACCACATGAGTTGATAATTTCTCCAGCTCTACCTCTTAATGTTCCTGTGATGCCGTCAGCTTTTTCTGGTTCCTGTTGAAGCAGAAGAACAATGCAGTACTGTAGAACTTCTGATCCCAGCAGATCCTGGAGTTGTCTGGGAAAATCACACGCTTCAAATTCTTGATCTTCTGGATTGAGGACCATTAGCACAGCATGAGGTCCAGGAGAGGAAAGGAACTGAGCTGTTTTGAAGATCTGCATCTCCGTGTTCTTCTCGCAGGGGTTTGGTCCAGTGACCCCCATCATTCTGCGCCCCTGGTCTGTGATGACTTCACCCTTCATCATCTGTCTGCTCTCTTTCTGTCCTAGCAGGACATCTGCAGAATATCTGACGTGATGTTTGTCTCCAACAATCAAGATCCTCAGATTGTCATTATGTGAAAAAGCTAGAAGGAAAATAATAGATTTAAAAAATCAATAATCGATAAATTTCATTTACCTGTATTCATGTATGAAGATTTGTTAGCAGGTGCTGGACTGTACTAATCAGACAGACTCCACTTGTTGATTTGTAGATTTGGAAACTTCGGTGATGGTCTTCAGCAAAAATGACTTTTGGTATGTTCATCACACAAAGATAATATATTATGAAACTGTCTACGTAAACCATGTTAGCATTCATCTGATCCTTGGTTTTCACTTACAGTAGAGAGCAGATACTGTACCTTCTGCTTCAGATCTGATGTGTAATGCCAGAATCATCATGACGAGGCAGTTTGGTTTTGTTTTATTTAATTTCATTGTACAACCTGAGGGGAAAAGCTACAGGAACACACTGTTACTTTAAATAGGACACAGACAACCAAAAAAAAATAATTATTTAAAAATAATTTGTTAATACTTACAGGAATTGTAATTAGAAGCACCAGCAGTGTTATTCAGTTCTGTCGTTTGTGTTGTCAGGTAAACTTTGGCGTTTTGAACAACACACCAATTCTCAACACGGATTGGATGAGATGATAGATTAGATACTAACCAGCACGGCAGGTTTTTTAGAATGAGCATAGAAACATTTACACACCTCTGTCGCCATCCTAAGCTGTATTTCCCAGTAGTCTATGAAGTTTAAAAAACTGGTCATATTTTTCATTGATCACAGCTTTTCTCCTTCAGTGATTATCACATCTCCAGTATGCTGTTCTGCATTTGTTGTTTCATGTAATTCTCATTTAACTCTGCACATTCTCACGGTACATTATTAATTTTGCATGAAGTAATTTCCCATCTGCTCTCTGCATGGTGAGGCGCTACAAATATTCATCCCAGAAGGCTACAAATCATGAAGAATTATGACATTATGACTCATGCGTAATAGCTTTATGCCATTACAACATCAAAGTTCAGTGTGTTCTTCAGATAGGTCTGAAGATGGATCTGTTTCCATGCAGGAAAACGCACTGTGCGGGACCAGATCGTCCTGACATGTCTGTTCAACACGTCAATAGTAAATTTCTTTATAATTAACATTCTGTCAGATAAATATTGTTTTTAAATGTTAACAGAGTGCATTTCACAATTTCAAGCTCAATTATTAAATTAATATGTTGAGACATTTCGAACTTGTATTGGATGAAGTGCCATAAGTTTATTTCAGAAGCTGTTAAAAAGTAAAAGCTGCTACTTCCTGTTAGCAAACTTCTAGCCTCTTATCATTGAAGTTTTCACATCAACAATATGTGTTTTTATCCTTTTATTCTATGTAAGTAATTAAATACTGTTTAAATGTAAGATGATGAATGAATGAGAGCTTTGCATGGTTCCTGTAAAATCTTGTAATTTTCCTTTCCTCATGTACATCCAATGGTACAGAAATCAAAACTAACACAATACGTTTTCAATGAGTGACTGATATTCACATAGATTAACTGAAAAGCTTTCATATCTAAATGTCATGCGTAAAAACAGCTGTAAATCTAAAACTGTATCCTTGAGATATTATTTTTGATTCTGCCTTTAACAAACGTCACTCAAGAACGAACGTGCAGAATCGGTTCATCACACCCGCGTCTTCTGGCTCAGATGACAGCGTGGCATGTCACGAGCATCAGCAGGCGCTCCACGATTGCGTTATTGCAACGGAAAGTTGGAAAAAGTTGGAAGCTAATGTTATTTTTAAAGACAAAAATCTGTGGTTTATTAAATGATTGAGCACCAGATTGTTTCGTTAAAGTAGTAATTGTAGATGTGAATAAACATTGTATAAGGGAAAAAAAACTAATACAATAAGCCAAGTTTGAATGTTTAGAAAGGTAAGAGTGTGATCAGTTTATTGTAAATTAGTTGAGCCAAATAAGCATTTTTGTAAAATGCAAACTGTATATGCATATATGAAAAGTTCATGGATGATGGAAGGTCCAAGTCTTAAAGGTGAGGCACCTGTTGACTTCTGTTGACATTTGTTAATCCGCCAGTTTATGGTTTACTAACAAGGTCACTGTGACAGCGAAGCCAATGGGAGTCAATTTTATTGAGCACAACATCGTTGTGTTTGAAGATATAGGACGAAATGTTCAGCTTCAAACTTTCAGAAGCTGCAATATTGACTTTTCCTACAGCTGCAATAAAGAATGCGCTGAGTGTTGTGATGCTGCCTGCAACAGATCAATATTTATCATTTTTACAGCTCTGCTTATAAAGATGCAGGAAATGAAGTGGAGAGGAATTATAGTCTGTCATTCAAGAGCTCGCTGGAACAAGAAAGAGGACAGTTATGACTGCAGCTATGATCTTTCATTATGGGGTTGCTGGGTTGTTCTGGGTCATTGTTAAAATGTCTTAGCTACTAGTTTGTTGCCATGCAATTGCTAGGGTGTTGCTAGGTTGTAGCTTACTAGTCTTTAGTAAAAAGTGCTCACTGCTTGTTTAATTGTCCTCCATGTTGTTTAACCTCACTTATATTTTGTAGAAAAACTCAATTTAAACTTTAAGTTTTAACTGTTTAAACTGGAAGTTTAAACTGTGTTCTCGCAGACCTGCTCAGTCTTATTCAGTGTTTATGTTACTGACACACACAGAAGATGAATTGCTCTAATGTTAAAATTCTTTGAACCTAATATTGATAACTAGAGTGATGTAAATGTTTTTCCTGCAAATTTGGACTAATTACGAGCATCAGTGGTGTTGATGTGACCTGTCATATCATCAGCTTTGGAAGAGCACATTTTTGTGTGTTTGGTTTGGACAGTCTGTTCAGAGGCAAAATCACATTTTTATAAAAAAAAACCTTGAGCCTTAATGTCCAACAGCTGTTTTCTCTAAATTCTTTTAAAATGAACATATGAAGACAAACCTGCAGGAACAATGAGGTCTTATTTTTTTGTGAATCTCATAAAAACCTTTAAAAAATGCCAAGATCATATTTCACCACAAAGTCAAAATGTATTTTGTAACTTATCCAATTTATTTTATGGCCATATAGATTTTTGCTATCACAAATACCAATTTATGTGGTACACATACATACTGTATGTAGTACATTACATAGCATAACATGGACATGGTACAGTGAAATTGTTTGTGTCACAGACATTTTTTGACACATTTAAACACATTTTGCTGTAAATTCAAAAAAGCCACTTCAAATATCTACAGAACTTTAAATATATACATTTAATCCTTTTCTTACAGCAGATAAATTTGATCAATATTATAACCAAAGGCATTGCTATGACAATGCTAACAGACTCATGAGGTCAGCCACGTGAGCTGTCTGGCGGTTTGGCCTGAATTAAAGAACCATAAATATCGCAACTCTTTCAAAATGTGCTTGATTATCATAAAGGAATGTGTAAAATATGGATTTTTTCTCTCCCAACTGTCATATACCTCAAGCATTTTGCAGCCTGATTTTACTAGTACGGGTTGTGAAGGAGACATGTTTGAATTGTGCAACATCTCTGTGTTTATTTGTCCAATTGAAAGGCAAAACGACTTCTCACTGGAAAATACAGCATAAACAAACATGCATCACACCGAATATCTGAGATATCCCACAGATCTCACACATGACCTTTTGACCAGACATTTATTTACGCAACACGTATTCCTCCTCCATAATGAGCAGGCATCGTATTTTTAGGAAGGGAACAATCCAAAGATGTGTCAGGTTGAATAAAAACAGTTTCCAGGAGTCCAAAAAACACCCAGCAGTTCTGAGTTAGTGTTTCTGTTGCAACTGCTTTGCTCAGAATTAAAAGGGTGAGAAATCTCTTGTGCGTGTTGATCCATCGCACAACATCAGGAATGCGTTTGAAAATCTCTTCGTAAAAACCAGACAAGTCGTGTAATATTGGAAAGCATTAAACATAAAAATATGATGGCAACATTCTTCAAAGCGCATATAAAATCAATAGATTTCATCTTAGCTTTAGTTTTACAAAATAACTTATTTTGTAAAAACAAATAACAAAAAAACAGAAAAAATAATGTCTTTCAAGATGTGTGCGACTGTTCTGCCACCTGCAGCCAATCAGAATTCACAATTTAGACAATGTTGTCATTACTCACCACCATCTGTTCAAAAATGCCACAGGATCTACTTCATTTTATTACTGCATGGAACTTTTGGTTTAGGATTAGACCTCAGAAAGATAGACAGGACAGACACAGAACAGATGAAACACAAGAAACATTAATAAATCTGAGTAAGTGTGGACTGTGCACATGCGTGTTGAAGGTGAACAGAACACAAATCTTACCAAACCAGTGAGCTGCATAAGACAACACAGGATTCCATACAGAAGGAGATGAGTTACACCTGTGTGCACACACACACATAGACATGTATGATATTTAGAGATCTCCCACAGACATGTCATTCATTTGCTCTAAACTGCTATCAGCTGGTAAAATAGGCCACAGGCCACTCGAAATAAACAGGAGAAATTACAACACTTAACAATAATGTCACAATTCAACTGAAAGAGCGCATTGTGTTTTTGCCAACAGTTTGTTTGCTCTGGAAAGTGTGTGTCATGAGTGTTTTTGTATGAATTGAGCATAAGAAGCCAAAATAACAGTGTTTTCGGTGTCAGTACAGATACACTGAACATTTGCATGGCAGTCCAATAGAGTTTAGCTATGTAGTTATGGCATCTACCAGCAGGGGCTAACTTGAGCACGCTAACCAGCCAAATCTTTTAAAGTCTCCCCCATTTAATGCTAGAATATTTGTGCTTTGCAGTTCTGATCCAAACATCCAGCCACTGATGTCTGTGTAATGTTGTGCAAAACCAAATGTTGAGCTGGTGTAGTTCAGTCTTCAGTCTGCAGATTATTAAGTGCGTTTTTCAACTAACATGTCACTGTAAAGACCCCTGGGGTCAGGTCAGGTTAACCCACACCAGCCACAGCCCAGAATTCCACAGCCCTGTTTGAAATGCTTGTTAATTGGTGGTAGAACAAAAGGTAGAATCTGCTGGCTTTTGCCCTGGTGTCCCTGTGTCCTATGCAACTGTCTTAAATAAACGAAAAACGGACAATTAACTAAGAAAAAATTAAGGTATTTTTATTAATATATATCTTACCTTTTATATATTTTCTCTTATTAAAATATGTATCAGGACATGTTTTGTTGGAAAGATCAGTTCCTTAATGCTATAATTTTTGAGAATGTGACAGCAGTATTTATAGGTAATTTAATCCGTTCTGTGGCGTTAGTTGTTATTGTCTCTTTTTAAAGCATTCCAGTCTTTTAGATAAGGGTAAGGTAGGCGATTTTTTGAGACACATTTTTTGTAATGCTTATTAAAATTTTTGCAATGCTCTTCACATGCTGATAGCAATCTCTAAGTAAAACGATCAAAATATATTTTTTAAATATGTCCTACTTGTATGTGTTCATGTGCTGGAGGAGACATGGCTTGACGGAATCTTATGCTTTCAGGTCTAGCTTGCTATTGCTAGCCTTTCCAAAATTGCCTACCTTTAAGAATGAAAAATCTAAACATGGTTCAGAATTAACTTCAAGGTGACGTGCTCGTGTAAACTAAATGCCAATTCCACTTTAACTTAGGCTTTTTATTTCCATCCTGTTCAGATTCTTGCCATTATGTAAATAACCCACTTATAATTACGGCCTGAGTTTGACCAGAACATATTTTTGCAAGTCTGATTTACCCTTTTATAGAAATACATAAGAGACACATTCACTCATTAAAGGTTACAGCACTGAAAAGGCACGGCAGAACAGAAATAACCCAAATACTTTTCCAGAAAGCTCAGAGGATTATTTTAATTGGATGAGATGGAAGAAGGTAAAGTGGTTTGTAATGGTAAGCGCTCTCTCCACTCCAGACGGGGTCCGTATCAGCTCTGAAACACTTATCAAACCATACTGAACTGTGATAACACGTCTGCCAGTCCAGATGACATGTGACTCTATTTTCCTCCAATGTCAGCCTGGTAAGTTCATTAACATGCTGTAAGTAATAAATGAACCAATCAAATTACTCGATCAAAATATTTGCCACTCATCAACTGTCATCGTTTACAAATAATAACATTATTACTCTAAATGAACTTAACCTATGCTGGGTTGTTGTTACCCAACTATGGGTTGAAACAACACAGCATTTTGGATAAAAACAACCCGGCAAATGTATTCAAAAATATATTATGTTGAAATAAGGGGGCTATTTTGTTATATGTTAAATTAACAGTTAAATGTTTCACAAGGTTTACCATTAACACTTAGGCTAACAATAATTTACTAAACTATTACTGTACAACATTACAGTATTGTACAAATTACGGTAAATGTAATGCAACTGTAAATGCGATTGTAGTCTGTGTGTTTGAGTCCATTGAGGATACAAAGAGGATTGTTAATTGTTTGAAGAGATGATTGGTGGACTTTGCTAAGAAGATGCTACTTTTGTTTTTTCCTCAACAAGCCACAAGCCAAAGTTCAGGTCTGTAGTATAAACTGTGTATATTACGTATTGTTGTATATTATGTGCTTTAGTTGTCACTTTTTCTAAATGTGGTCAATTACAAGACTGACAGAGCTCTGTGAATGTCTAACAGAGAGTTAGTCAAGTCAGAGAGTTTCTGACTGGAAGGATACTAGACAGTCTCATGATATTTTCACCACAGGAAACAAGACAATCAGTCACGCTCTACTTCCAAATGGCTCCCATCCTCTAATTTGTTTCTTGGGGTCAAGACCAGATGTTTGTTCTGCATCCTGTCGTGTGTGAGCATGTATGTTTCTGTATGTTTAACAAGATAGAAGAAACATAAACAGAACTGGTTTCTATTAAGGTGGCGTTTAGTCTTAAAATAGCAGACGTCTGCCCCAGTTCACTAATAGAGCTTAGAGAGAAAGTCTTTACCCAGGAGACAGTGGGGTGGTCTCTTATTGGGAAACAAATCGTTACTCCATTTATTGACTTTCTCAGAATGGGCATTGGAAAGATGACCTGAGATCAGTTGTGGAGGTCAGTATTGGAAAGTAACTAACTAAAAGTGCAAAGCTACTTACTTCAGTACTTAAAATAGTTTAGCTTTTTGAGGTCATTTTTACAGGTTGTGATTTTGGGAAACCCAGTTTACTTCAGTAAATTGGTTGGTGTTAGCAAAGTGATTCATTCAGATTCAGATTTTTTTGTTGTTTAAAATATGATAAAATATGCCAAAAATATACGAGGAAAATGTACATTATAAAAGTATATTTATAGAAATGCATTTGAAATACATGAAAAGATTTTAGTTTCTGATATTCAATTTGGAAATATTGGAAATAAGTATAACTTAATTCCTTATGTAATTAAATATGTTTTTAGGGACGTATTATGTTTTAGATGTATACATTTTTTGTATGTATTTAGTTTAAATGTACTTTAAAATCATTAATTACTATAATATATTGTCCCTTAAAACAGTTAACTACCTTTTGTATGCACTTGTAGTTCAGTTATGTATTTTTTAAACTGTAATTTCACTTTTTGATTTATAAGTAGTAGTTTAAAATAGCCTCTAGATGCTGGTAGTGTTCTCGTAAATGCTGATTAGCTCTTCATCTCGAATTGAAAGGTCAGTTTGAAGCAGATACTGTGCGATGCCAGCAAGAAACATCCACAATATCCCATGAGTCCCAATAAAAGGCTAAATTCACATGACATTCTACATTCAAATGTTATTTCGCTGTATTAGGGTAAATCATCTTCCCTCGAACCGCCACCCGAGAGCTGGTGGGGGGCTTCAAAGACTATTTTGCTTGGAGCTTGTTTGTGGGGAAAACCTCCCTTAATGTACTTTCAGAAAGTTTGCTCTCCAAACCTCACAGTGTGTTACGTGTTCATCAAGTCCTATTGGACATGACATGGTAGAAAATGACACTTTTATATAGAATTAACAAAATATAGCTACTGGGTTCAACCAGTCTCTGTTGAGTGGACCGAGTTTGTTCTGGTCCCCCTGCGATTAGTTGTAAAAACATGAAAGTGTATTAGAGTTTTGACCTGAACTTTACTGGGAACACAAGATCCCAGGAGCTCTGGACATAACTGAGGTTCACAACTAATGTTCCCAAAGTCATAATGTATCATTGTCAAGAAGAGTATTTTACATCTAAAAATTCCATACAGTACGCCTACATTAAATGACAGAATTCCTCACGAGTCTGACCTTATGTTGCATCTATACAAGGAAATATAAAATTCAGATTTTTTGTGTTCAATGGAATGAAATGTTCTACATAGAATTAATAATTTATTCCATTGTTCATAATTCATTAAAACAATTTTCACAGAGCAGCGACGTTAACTGCGATTTGCAGGGTTTGCAGCTTGCATTGATTCTTCATCTGCTGCCCCCAAAATAGCCCTCAGGAATTAAAATCTAACGTTTGTATTTAAAAGTTCAATAAAAATTACCGTTAAAAAGTTAATGTTAGGACATTTGAAACACTTCCAGGTCTCTGTTCAATATACCATGTACTACTATGATCGTATCTCAGAACAAACAACCCACAAGAGAAAAGAAATTCATGAATTCATGAAATTAAACTCTTCATTATTTAAAATATTTATGCCATGTTCACACAAAAGTATCACTTATATCTGCATACATTATATTAAGTAAATCCAGAATCTGTACACACTGGTTTCTGGAGTTGATTTAGTCTTAATATGTGATGTCAGTCATAAATCATTATATCCAATGGTCAGCTCAGATATTATGCACCACACTAAAAAGGTTTTGAACATATTTTTCCCATAATGCTTTTCATCTCTGTGTCTGGATCATTTCCACATGCAGCTTTTTTAATATCAGCTGTCAGGCATAGTGTTATGTAACTGTATAAATGCTTATATACACACTCATGTTATATAAAATCCGCAAAGAGCAATTACAGCTTTATCTTGTTTGCAAATCCATGTGTATGGTACCAAGGGAGCACATCTATAATATATATGTATATATATTTATCTATAAAGTTGCATAAGTTAGTCATTTCTGAATATCGGTTTATGGGTCAATCTCTGTGTGACTTTGATTGGTAATCTCTCATAAAGGTTTAAATTTAATTTCTGATTTTAATTTAAAACACAAATGTGGGTCATCTAATCAGCTTTTACATAACCTAGTCTGGCCTTTGTTAGTCTGGCTCTGGTTGTTTTATGCTAAGTAAGTCTGTAACAAAAATCAGCTGAAATTTCATACCTCAACCAGATTATCTGTTCTTAATTTTGAGCCTTTATTTTATTATTTATTTAACTTTGTTGAATACATGTTTTCTGAAGCAGATTTTTCTAACAGCTTTTAACCAAGTGTTTTATCTCTCTTTGTACAAGAGTTTCTTTCAAATAATCATTTTTAATTTTAAAGTCCTCCTCGTGGTTGCTGGGGCTTTCCTGCGCCGTTGCCAAGGTGGTGTGAGGCTGTGTCAATGCATTACTGTGCACCTGCTAGAGAGTGTTTTGGGCTGTTGCTATGCACCTGTTAAAGCTGTTTGTTTGGTTGTTTGTTGTTAAGTGTCCGATGTAAAAAAACGAACCTCTATGACTCTTGTTTTACAAAACATATCCTCAGGTTATTCTGTGTACGTCTATGGGATTTTTCCCACCCGGCAAATGTATAAGTCTTAAGCATAACATTGTTATGCGCACATTGTGTACCCAACTTAAATACTTAGTCTGTGTTCCAATTTAAACTTTAAGTATGAGCACATACCACTAATAAAACTCAAAATAACCCCACAAGAGACATGAAGTCCTCGAGTCAAACATCAGGAATTGATATCTGTGGTTTGCCCTTTAAAACAATCACACACACTCATTAAGGCAAACACAGACTTCCATGTTACATCCAGAGTCAAGCCACAGGATGTGCTCTTTCTGGGAATTAAGTGTCTGTGTTTTGTGTTCCTGTTCTGATGGGAAGTTTCGGACTGTTTTGACAGACAATGAAATGTGTTGGCAGTGATTTATAATGGTGGTCAGGGCAGAAGTTCTCAGTATCTCTGCTGGAGCCTCACAGAGATGGAGCGTGTGCTTTGATACAGTATCAGCAGGACAGTCGCAGTTCCCATCATCAGAGATGATACTGCAACATGACAACACATTACCACGACACACACCTTAATCAGAGCTTATTGTGTCGCATAAAGACACCTTGTTGTTCAAGTTTGATATTAATTATAGCCTGACAAAACACCCACGCCATATTTAACACAAGATACTCAAGAAAACATAAGAAAACCAAGGAAACATTTAGATTTGTTTACCGTTTTTTTCAATTAAGCACCTTGCTAAGCAAACAAAGAACAATATTCTCATGTTTGTAATGCATCTAGACACAATTTCTTAACATTCAGTACAGCAAAGTCCTTCAGGTAAACATACAAAATTCAAATAATATACCATATTTGGTTAAACTGTCAATGCAAATGCCTCTTTCCAAACTGACATTTAATTGATCAAATTTATATTCATAAACATATATGTTTTTCTTTAGATTTTAAGGGGAAGTATGACATTTCTTGATAGTGTTTTATTAACACTGTAACGTTTCAAAAATAATGTTTTTTGAGGATTGACAAAACTACACTCAGTCACAAAACAAACACAGGCACAGAGAAACTCTGAACTTTAAACTGTGTGCTGCTAGGACCTACTTTATGTAACTACTTACAACCGTCCCTGCAATTCAATCAGCTTAATAAACATACAAAATAATGTCTCATTCTTGAGTGACTATTGTTGCTTCTCTGTTGTAGGAATAAAGAGGAAGAAAGAAAGAGATAAGAGAGAGAAAGAGAGAGAGAGAGTAAGATAGAGAGAAAGAGAGAAAGAGAGAGAGTCATTGACAGGAGGTGCAGTAGGTTTAACGTTGTTGGAACGATAAAAGGAAAACAGTGACGTAAACCAAAATTAAATATAAATATTAAATTTAATAAAAGTTGCCATGTGATTATTATTAATTGCTATTGGTTGGCTTTCGCCTTGGCCAGGTGTGAAAAATAAAGTAGCCTACATCAACAAAACTAGCCAGCTCTGGTCATCTATGGCGCCAAATGCATTTGCAAAAATAATTACTTTTAATCATTCATTGAGTGAAGGACTGACTTTGTGCCGATAAGCAACTGCCTAGCAACCACCCACAACAACCTGATTAGTAAGAATTTTGCCAAGGCAGGCAACTTCAAAATCTTGTTTACATTGATGTTTGATTTAGATCTAATTTTGTACAAATACGTGATGAGTCTAATCAAGTGTTGTTTGTCAAGCATCAAATGACAGCAGCAAAAATAAAAAAGCAAAAATATTTTTTCTGAAATTTTTATCTTTTGTCTCAGTTTACATATTTGTAAGTTCTTTAACTCTACATAGCATTGAATCGACATAACCGATTGTGATAGACTGATAAATGCTCTCTCACTATGTCCATTTTTCTTATTCCATTTTACCTACAAGTGAACTATTTTAAGTTTTTAAATATTTTAAGATTTGTGTGACTTATGACCCCATGACACGAGCATGTATTTGGCAGGATAGTGAGACTCATGCAGCGCTCAGTATATGGCCTGCACAACGTGGGAATGTGTCAAAAGCTGTAGATCCCTGCAGTACGTGCTAGTAACATAATGCAGACATTAGAAGGGGTGGCGACTCCAGGGTCCACTCTGTCGGACGGAAGCACCGTAAATACTGTATGTAGACATTAGCGCTATACGACTGAATACAGTTGTTAAACGCTGGTGGGTTTGGCTTTGCGCGCGTTACGCACGGTAAGTGAAATCTGACGCGGGTTTAAAAAGCTCACTGACTTTGAGCGGAGCCAGAGACAGTGAAGAAGAGACATTTGTAAATGTTTGCGCACTTTTATGTTTTGTATATCTTTCCATTAGTCAAATAATTAGAAACAACTAAATATTTATCACAGGGGTTCTCCTGATAGCCATCGAAGCAAAATGGTTATAGTTCCAAATTCACCTATTGTGAGGTTTCAGTCTCAAACCTTATGGACACCAGCTCAGATTTTTAACCACTGGCTACACCAGCTCTGATCGGACCTGTGTCCTTTTTGAAACGGAGCAGAGCGAATCAGGACACCGGCGTTTCCATTTACGCACGGAAAAGCGCGTCGTTTGCGCACTTTAAAACAGGTTGGACTACTTTTAGCTTCGTTTTAAAATGAGTCACCTTAGCAACACATCCCAGCACGTCAATTCCACCGACCCGTTCGGCCGGGATGAAGAGGTCGCCAAAATCGAGATCGCGGTTCTAAGCGTCACCTTCGTGATCGCGGTGATCGGAAATTGCAGCGTTCTGGTGGCCATTCACAACACAAAGAAAAAGACTTCGCGTATGCATCTGTTTATTAAACACCTCAGTTTGGCCGACCTGGTAGTCGCGTTTTTCCAAGTCCTTCCGCAGCTGTGCTGGGAAATAACCTTCCGTTTCTATGGCCCAGACTTTCTGTGCAGGATCGTGAAGCACCTGCAGGTCATGGGCATGTTCGCCTCCACGTATATGATGGTCATGATGACCCTGGATCGATATATCGCCATCTGTCATCCTCTCAAGACCCTCCAGCAGTCCACTAGGAGGTCTCACATCATGATCGGCGGCACGTGGATCAGCAGCCTGGTCCTCAGCACCCCTCAGTACTTCATCTTCTCCCTCAGTGAGATCCAGAAGGACTCAGAGGTTTACGACTGCTGGGCGCACTTTATCCAGCCGTGGGGAGTCCAAGCGTACATCACCTGGATCACCGTGGGAATTTTCCTGGTCCCAGTCATTATATTGATGACCTGCTATGGATTTATATGTCACAGCATTAGGAAGAATATCAGATATAAAACGAAAAAGACTGATGGCGCGTGCAAGAACGGATTGGTTGGTAAGAACTCGGTCAGCAGCGTCACCACTATATCCAGAGCGAAGTTAAGGACTGTGAAAATGACGTTCGTGATTGTACTGGCTTATATCATCTGCTGGGCGCCGTTTTTCACCGTGCAGATGTGGTCGGTTTGGGACAAAAACTTCAAATGGGATGGTGAGTCATTTGCGTAAAAGAGTTATGGATAAAAACCCAGTAACCCTATTTACTGTCTTTTTTAACTATTACATTATTGCATTCTCAAAGTAAACAAATGATTAATTAATGTGCATTTAGATATGAAATATCAACTTTAATTTGATTCACGCCTTTTTATGTATAAAACATTGGGGAGCAGATTCTAATAACTTTCATATCGTCAAATAAACTATACACTCATTATTCAATTATGTAATGCTTAACATTTGCAAACAATAAGTTATTATGTAAACAATCAAAAACTGAAACGTTTGAACTGTCCTATTCATATTGACATGTACACTGTAAGAAGTCATCATTCAGATTCTGCATGATCTGACTACAGTACAAATATTTGCAACTGTTAAAGCATTTTATAATGTTTGTTAATTACAGTACTGTGTGACATGTTTGTGGTTTTGAATAGCACACATCTACCTATGAGCACCAGTTAAGGTCTATACAAATACTTTAGCACTAAGAGCCAAAGAATAACATAACAAGGTAAGTCTATAAATATTAATTATGTTCTATGTAAATGATGTACTATATTCTATAGTAGTATATTCTATAGTATAGTACTATATTCTATAGTATTTAGGCTACATGCACAACAGCTTATTCTATGTGCAAGATGTGGACATGTGTTAATGGACAGAGGTGCTAATGTGATAAACAGAATCTTAAAATGATAATTTTATATATGATATCATATATACGAAATCATATATGAATAGTGTGTCAGTGGACAACAGCAAGGTTGGATTTTTTGTGTGTATTTGTTTAGTAAAATCTATGTCAGCTTGTGAGATGCTTTACTTGATGTTTTACTACATCCCCATCAGTTGATTATTTAAGGTTTATAGAAGAAGATTAATAAAATATTAATCTTTTTTCATATTTTGCATTTTGTATATCTATATGAAATATCTAACAAGGAAAGATCTATTTACTTGTTTACTTTATAATAAAGTAAGACCAACACATCTACACACACACACACACTGCAGATTCTAAATGAAATCTGACAGCAAGCTTGCATGTATTGGCCAAACGACAGTGTCTGCATGCTTGTCTAGATTAAAAATGACTAATGCAAAACCTCTTGTGGGTTATTGCTTTAATAAAACACTTTATCATGTGTGTGTTTTCTCTAGATTCAGAAAATATGGCTGTCACTCTGTCTGCGCTGCTTGCCAGTCTCAACAGCTGCTGTAACCCTTGGATCTACATGATCTTCAGTGGACATCTCCTGCAGGACTTCGCCCACTGTTTTCCCTGCTGCCACAAAATCCCACAGAGCTTCAAGAAGGAGGATTCAGACAGCAGCTTCCGCAGAACGACTCTGCTCACCAGAATGACCAATCGCAGCCCCCCGTGCAGCTCCTCCACCTGGAAGGAACTCGAACATTCGCCAAAGTTCAACAGGTCAGCTCAGACAGGAACGTAATGCAAGTGGCCCTTCAAAACATTATTAATCCGCACTTTGATAAGAATGATCTCACAGGAGCATAACGTAAACGTGTGTTGCGGTGCTCCGGTGCTGAATGCTGATTGGTCAGTACGGCGTTTCAGTCATGCTAATATACACAGCCCCAATTAAAAATGCTATTGCTCAGAGGTTTCTGTGTTATTGCAAAGTGGGACTTAATGGAGATTATTTAATTATAGTTTATTTACGTTAAATTGTCGCAGATGTTTCCTTAGAGGCATAAATGTATTGATTGCAGTAACCTGGGGAATCAAAGCATACTTTGAGACATTGTTGAGGTTTTTCATAGATCTTACAATTCTCCATTTACTGTTATTGCTGGCTTATATTAGTAATATACTCCACTCTGCATCATGTCTAATTGTGACCTTTGGCCAGGACAGTATCAGTAATATGGCCCAGCCTCTCATAGCTTTCTGCTTCAGTATACCCTGTCCATCTGCAAAACAGTGGGAACACTGTAAACACAATAAATCTCTCTTGGGACGATGGTACAATAGTGAAAACTGTCAGGCATTTCCTGCGATAAGCATCGACTTAAAACCCAAACACAATTTATTTTGGCCCCGGTTACTGGCCCCTCATGCCAAAGTAAAGGAGACACCTGTTGCATGGAACAGAGCCAATGTCATGCATGTGCAGTTCACACTGTAACCAAAACATACCTGTTTAAATGTTTCACTAAATAAAACACAGGAAACGGCAGACTTTATCAAACGTTACAGTGCCGAGCGGAAAGCAAATGTTTTATTTATGTTCTGACACATCTGTCATATAAATCATGTGGCTTTGTTTTACGACCAAGATTTAAATTTGAACATCAAGTAGCAAACAATGCAGTGCCATAATTGTTTATAAATGTAAACAAACTTTATTTGCTGTAGAGTTTTTATGAGATATGAGATGTTTGTAATCTCCTGTTTAAAATAATTTATTTTGCTATGCTAACTATGCATGATAATATGGTTAGTTGATATTATTCTGCATTGCTTAATGTCTGCATTGAGCTTTGTGTGCATATCTTTCAGAGCAGATACGCGGCCTCATTTATAAAATGTCACATAGAAACCATCCTATATTTGATCTTACAATCATTTCTCAAATATGTGTGCGTGTGATACAAACGTATGCACACAAAACGTGTGTTTACCACTCCTCCAAATGTGAAAATTTAAAAATTGTTTTGCAATTGTGCACAGCTGAATGGGTTCAGATCTACCCTGCAAATGATGCCTGATTAATATCATCAACATATTAAAGAACACCAGTCAGCATCCAAATGTGAAGAAGTGGCGGGAATTGCTTAGATTTGCAAATACCTGCAGTATTCCGACTCAAATACCTGCAGTATTCCGATTCACAAGGAACACAAGGAAAGTCAAAGTGTGCACAACTGCCTAGACCCTGACGTGGCATTAAGCACTTTTCCATGTTTTTATAAATATGAATATTGGCTTGGATTGTAATGCACACACTCTTAGATTGAATCTGTGCATATGCACATTTTATAAATGAGGCCAAAGCAGAAGAAACCACTGCTAGAAATGAATGTTTCCATATGACCATGTATGTCTTTACTGCTCTTGTGTGGGGTTTGTACTTTATTCAGGTGATTCTGCCTTCATTTTGTGCATTTACTGTGCTATTACAGCAGTTCAAGCTATTAAGATGTATATATTACTACAAAATTGTAAATGCATGCACAACGACACCAATGCTAATAGTTTAATTGATCATATCAGTTGCTCTGTATTTGTTTGTGTTGAATGAATATTTTTGAGGATTTGAAATATTCAGCATTGCTGTGTCCATTTTTATTGCCAGCTTTAAATGTGTTTCACCTCTCACGGAATGTCTCAGTGTATTCATGTGCCAAATCGAATAAATAATAATAAATAATCTAATAAATGAAACCTTAAAGAAATATTAGTTCTGCGTCTGTGCTGATGGTTTTACAACCAAGAAGTTACTATATTGCTTTATATTATTCAAAAGCAGCTACTTCTCGAAGGGATCTTTATAAATTTACAGCGTAAACAGAGGTTCTGCCAAAAAACCATAGTTACCGCAGTTAATGTTTCTACTGTAAAATCATTATAAATAAATAAATATCGGATCTCCTTCAAGTGGTGGTTAGAAGCTTCCAAAATCTTTCTGTAATTTTATTGTTATTATTATTTTGACAATCACCGATTATAACAATTCATAAACTGTGAGAAAAATTGTGCGGGGCTTTCCAAACTTGCAAAACGTCGGACCATGCTGGAACAGCTACAGGAAAACTCTGACAAGTTACCGCTGAGATTTAAAACCTAGGGTTGGGGGAAGTTTGTTCAAATCACTAACCTACCGTAGTTATTTTATTTATTTATTTTTGTAAGGCGTATATTTCTTCTCGGACATAAAGTTCTGGTACAGAATACAATGGCCCATATGAGTGCTCTTGAGTTGCACAATGCAAATTGCCTACTAGGACCCTTTCCAAACATCCCATAATAGCTTAGGAGTTTCCTGTTTGTTTCACACACATATCCTCCCTCCTTAACCAATGAGCCCGGAGACGAGACAGCTGCGGTCTGTGTGCGTATGCGTGTGTACTGGTATATGTGGTTTTACAGGGACACAAATGTGTATAATGACATGTGTGTAACATTTCCTGTGTCCTCATAACTCAAATATTTTTGGTTTAAATATATTTAAGAGATGATATGTACAACTGAGGCTTCTCCCATCAGAGTTGCATGTTGCCATGGAAACATTCTCTTTTGCCACCTTTGACCCTAATGTATTCCAGATTCACACCAGAAGGGCCCAGTACTTAAACTACCACAGACTGGTTTAATTTTTCCCTCTGTTCACAATGAAAGACCAGAGTTAAACTCATATTATTCTTACAAGTTTAAATTATGTATAATTCTAGATATATCTTGATGTTCTGAGGGAAATTAAAATGTTCTCTTTGCTCTGCCCTCGACGGAAGATTTACTGTAGTAAAGTGTAAATGGCAAAAAGGTATCATTTTTTCTCTCCACTCGTTCTGGCTAAAAAAAAGCCTGCAGTGCTTCTGAGATGAGAAGTAATCCTTTGAGCCGACACCACATCAGAGAGACGACCGTCAGCTCTGTGGAGATGAAACAGCCTGCTGAGAGAGGGTCACTGTTCTGAGGAAAGACCGTCACAGCAGGTATAGATGATTCCTCCTCATGTCCGCTTACATTCCTCAAAAGGTTTTCAGCTCACAACAGTATCATATTGCACTTTACTTTTTATTCTGCTTCCACGTACAGTAACACTTCCAATATGTAAACATAAATTATCCTTTAGTGACAAACTCGATTTGATGCGTCATTGTGTTCTGAAATGCATCGGACCACAATGCATAATGCAAGTACACGTTGCATTTTACTACACTTGAAAGTGAAATTGCTAAATGTTGTCAATCTCTTGCTATGTGATGTTACCAGACATCCATAACTCCAAAATATTCTCACAGTCTCACCAGCAAGAGGAACGCACATCTGGATTTTAAATATCAGATTTCTGTCTTGTCATAATGGAGATTAATTGTTTTTTCTAGTCAGCAGACACCTTTCCATTTAATATTTTTCCAGATGAATTTGTTTGACGTGGCTGTGGTACCGTGATCCATATGTGTGAACCCAAACAGGCGAGAGGAACTATATCTCACCGCCCATTAGATCACACTGAGTGGTACGATTCACTGAGCTTGAATTCTTCATTTTAAATGATTTAAGCATCAAAACCTTCAGTTTACTTTTTAAATACGATGCTACGTTTTGTCTACAAGGCAAATTACATCCCAAAACAATGTCAAATGAAGTATATCTAGATATATCACAATCTCACTAAGTGACTCAACCACAGACCTCTGAGTTATTATAGATATTATATATGTAAAGCTGCTTTGAAACAATAACATTTTGTAAAAAGCGCTATATAAATAAAGTTGACTTGACTTGACTTGAGTTCTCGAAACACCAAACTCCAGTACTCAAAAGTCATAAAACATACAGGCGACCAAATTCATTTCTTCTTCATCTTTATGACAGGTGTCACATGTATGAACCCCTAAAATACACACAGGTTTTACAATGAATGAAACTTACACAAGTGTCAAAACTCCTTCATTGAAGTCTTGCGTCCATATGTGACAGCTGTGTTGGAAAGAATTTCCATCCTTCTTGAACTTTTTTAGAGACGGTACAAGCACATTAACGCCCTCTGGACACGTTTTTGCTTATACTGCATATTTTAGCTTAAAATGCCAAGTGTTATATTTCAGCATATCTGAATAATTCATGTTGTAACATTTGAATGCAATGTTTTTCGGGGAGATAGGGAACCACTATTTGTAATAGTTAGATTCTTGCCAAAAGACATATAACAAAATAAATCTTACATTAAGCAGATTTAATATTAGTTTATGGTTTTAAATTATTAACAATAATTGTAGTGACTGGGTTGCAAACTGGTATGCAGAAACTACAGTATGGTTACTGAGGTAAATTTGGAAGGGGCCCTTTATGGTTACATGTCTCCAGGACGCAATCGCCTAGCAACCACCCAGAACACCCGTCCCTGTTTTTAATGCTCAACTTTGTTTTTACCTAAACAATTAAAGAATAACTGTGATTCTGTAACTGCATGTCAGAACGGTTTAGATGTAACCGGTCACTTTGTTGACAAACAGAAGGTCCATATAAACGAGTTTCCCAAAGTTCCTTCCTTATAACTTCCGTCTCATAACAGCAGCCGGTGGGCCTGTTTCTCTTGTCCTGCTGCGTCCGTGCGATATGACTGTTGTCATGGGAAACGTTCACCAATCATCCTCGTCTGAATGTTATGTACAGAAGGTCATTACAGGTCATGAGTGATGGATTGAGTGTAAGTTTCAGAAGACAGAAGAGAAACTTTCTCTCTCTCTCTCATCTAGATGTAAATATCTGTTCTTTATATATGTTAAACGGCTGTCTAGTGCACTTAGCAGGCCACAGTTGATAAATTAAGGTTTTCCGGACTTCTTAGCCAAATTCAAGCATGTTGGTCTATGTCATATTGTATATTTATACATACAGTAAAGAGTCTGAAATCACATTCAACATTTTAAATTTGTTTTAAACCAAAAATAAAGCATTTTAGGATTTAAAAAACAACAATAAAGACTATATTTCCCTCAAGTCAAAAGACATCAAAACAGACCCATTGAAAACTGACCTTACATTTCACACAGTCCTCAAAATGACACCTTGAACAACAGATGCTGTGTTGTCCTCGCACTGAACGTCCATTATCTGATGCCATTTCCCATCAAAACTCACTTTTGAACTTCAGGAAACTGCAGATAAGATAACCTTTTGTACAATAAGAAAACAAAATGTTTTTAAAGGATTCTGTGCTGTAAGGACTTTTTCTAAAGACAAAATATCATTCTGTTGCTAGGACAACAAGCTCATATAGTCTGGATGAGCA